>JAZHYW010007053.1:0-43592 GCA_037355805.1 Ixodes ricinus
CTCTTCAGCATGACGTGAATAACATACTACAATGATCTCTGGCGAATAATTTCCTCCTAAATCCTACCAAAACTAAGGTTATCTCCGAGCAGACGACAAGCTGTTATGCACTTCACTATCTCATTGAAAGGAACTCTTATCGAACGCGGGACTATAATGAAAGATCTCCGTGTGTGCCTTGATAGCGCGTTGTCTATCAATGCTCATTATTCTTTTATTGTTGGACGTGTGATGAAAACTCTTGTATTATATCGCGTATAACTCAAAACTTCAGACACCCTGTTCGTATAATTTGTTTGTTTTGTACTTTAGTTCGTTCACGGCTTGAATTGGCCTCAATGGTTTGGAACTCTCTAACACGTGCACAGACCCTAAGCTTTGAACCCGGGCAAAAAAGAACGATGCGCATTGTATATGAGAGACACTATCAGAGTCGTTTTTGTTATGATGATGAATTTCCTCTTAATACTTTTTTAACTTAGGTCATTGTCGTATATAAGATTCGAGCGTGATGGGATTGGTAAATGTTTGGATTGATGGTAATCTACGTATGCATTTTATTTATTTTCTTGTTCTTTTTCGCGTTACCAGAAATTGTACTGTATTTTACGTTCAATCCGTGCCCAAACTCTCACCACCTGTCGCGTATGGAATTTCATTTAATAGAATCGCATTCTGTAGCTTGGACATTTTCACGGATTCGTCAGTTTTTTCGCCGGGACTTGGAAAGTCTAGTTGAAAGTGGAAACTGTACTACATTTTGTGTGTAGTGTGCACACTATTTCTAGTCAAATTAATTTGTACATTTGATGCTGTGCGTGTGCTGTTTCCTATTTTTCTATTTTTGGGTGTGCCAATATGAAGACCCGCATGGTTGTATTTGGGCACATAAAATACACGATATATTATTATTATTATTATTATTATTATTAATTTTACAGACGAACTTGTCCTGTCGCAACATCGTATATATTTAATAATTTGAAACTATGAAATAGGATTTTTTGTAAGTTTTATAAATTCAATACAAGATGAATGCTTCAACCACTTTTAAAATTCTAGATTTTTTTGTAGAAGAATATTTTCTTGATTAATTGTTAAGAAATGTCTTGAATGATCCCTGTTCTTTTTTAATTTATATAATTTCCAAAAACAATGTTCTTTCACAGTTCGTTTTAATTTAATAGAATACCTTTCTATCTGTTTATTTAGCACATTTCTCACTTTTACCTTGTCTTCCACTACTAATGTATTAAGACGCAACATGAAAGTCGCGCCTACCACTTGTTCTTGTCCTACTTCTCGTCCTTCACCTTTCCGTTCTTTTGAATTTTGCGATATGTGACCAACTAGAGGACATGGTGACCCAACTCACCACGTTGCAGTAATCAACAAGCCGAAAAGTTAATATTGCAATAAATATATCAGACCTGCCGGGAACCTGATCGTCTGTAACCATTAGCGTACGGGTTTTCTTTTTAAAGATTGAACCGAAAATTCCGAGACTTTACATTTATTGGGATGTCCCTAGCAGAGGAGATCATACATCAACTTCGTTTAACTCCGGATTTCAACCTGCCTGCTAGTATTCAAGCTGGTCATAACATAGTCTTCATTAAGGTTCCCTGACGTCATCGTGACAGCAGAGCTCTGCGACAGCGAACTGCGAAGGTTGCTCAGACAACGGCACAGAAACCAGTTCTTGGCGTCTTTGAGCAGGGCACTGCAGAATCCTCTACACTGTCGCTTAGATCGCTGGAAAAAGAGATAGATGTAGGGATTGATGGCGCTGTTGGAGGCGGAGATGACGCCAAACAGCGCCACGACGTTGTGGTCCAGGATTCCCGGGTTCCCAAAGGCCAGGATCATTTCTTGGACCATGTATGGCACGTTTGTGACAAGGAACGCACCAAACACGACCACTGTCATCTTGAGGGTCTTGACCTATAACGACAAAATGCAAGGACACGCCGTGTGAAGACTCTGAGGGTAAATATGCCATGTTGAAAAAAACATATGTAACTGTACAACCCATATCCCGTAATACAAAATAACGCTACCAAAAAACTTTTCAGTTTCTGAATTATGGAACTGGAAATCTATCTGGATTCTATCTGGATTTCAGGATTTTTGAAGTTATTCCTTTGTCTGCATGTGGATTTCATGTTACCAGAAACACTTCCAGTTAGATTTCCAGTACCAAAATCCAGATAGTGAAAAGATATTCTGGGTTTGTCGATAGAGAAAAAATGCAATAAATATGCATTTCTTTATATTCAAGGAAGCAGAGGTCATTTCTAGGTTTAGCAATAGTTGTCTTTCATACTTTCTCTGTGCGAAGACACATCAATGACAATGCACTCTTCTTACCGACTTTCATTATTTTCTAATCAGCAATATTTATTTCGTGACACACAACACCGAAAGTACGCTGTGTTTTTTATATAATGTCTGTAAAAAATTCGGCAGATTATTCTTGGACCACTTATAATTCTCAGGTCCACTGATAAAACTGCTCCATATTGGCCTCCCTGGCAATATTTTCCTTTATTTTTTTATTCGGTTGATATAATAGAGTACGGGTCGTATGCTTGCTCAGCGGCGGTGGCGGCAGTGAGAGCGGCCTGAGACTAAAAGCTGTCTTCGAAATTTGCAGACTTCGCTGAAGCGCCGTACTGTTATCAACGCCAGGAGCACTTTATCATCATCGCAACGAAGGCCTCAAGTCATTGGTTTACAAGCCTGCACCTGACGTCACCTAGCGCCGTTAAAAGGCGCATTTCTCCGGGATCCAAGCCACTTGCTCAGCGGCGGTGGCGGCAGTGACAGCGGCCTGAGACTAAAAGCTGTCTTCGAAATTTGCAGACTTCGCTGAAGCGCCGTACTGTTATCAACGCCAGGAGCACTTTATCATCATCGCAACGAAGGCCTCAAGTCATTGGTTTACAAGCCTGCACCTGACGTCACCTAGCGCCGTTAAAAGGCGCATTTCTCCGGGATCCAAGCCACTTGCTCAGCGGCGGTGGCGGCAGTGACAGCGGCCTGAGACTAAAAGCTGTCTTCGAAATTTGCAGACTTCGCTGAAGCGCCGTACTGTTATCAACGCCAGGAGCACTTTATCATCATCGCAACGAAGGCCTCAAGTCATTGGTTTACAAGCCTGCACCTGACGTCACCTAGCGCCGTTAAAAGGCGCATTTCTCCGGGATCCAAGCCACTTGCTCAGCGGCGGTGGCGGCAGTGACAGCGGCCTGAGACTAAAAGCTGTCTTCGAAATTTGCAGACTTCGCTGAAGCGCCGTACTGTTATCAACGCCAGGAGCACTTTATCATCATCGCAACGAAGGCCTCAAGTCATTGGTTTACAAGCCTGCACCTGACGTCACCTAGCGCCGTTAAAAGGCGCATTTCTCCGGGATCCAAGCCACTTGCTCAGCGGCGGTGGCGGCAGTGACAGCGGCCTGAGACTAAAAGCTGTCTTCGAAATTTGCAGACTTCGCTGAAGCGCCGTACTGTTATCAACGCCAGGAGCACTTTATCATCATCGCAACGAAGGCCTCAAGTCATTGGTTTACAAGCCTGCACCTGACGTCACCTAGCGCCGTTAAAAGGCGCATTTCTCCGGGATCCAAGCCACTTGCTCAGCGGCGGTGGCGGCAGTGACAGCGGCCTGAGACTAAAAGCTGTCTTCGAAATTTGCAGACTTCGCTGAAGCGCCGTACTGTTATCAACGCCAGGAGCACTTTATCATCATCGCAACGAAGGCCTCAAGTCATTGGTTTACAAGCCTGCACCTGACGTCACCTAGCGCCGTTAAAAGGCGCATTTCTCCGGGATCCAAGCCACTTGCTCAGCGGCGGTGGCGGCAGTGACAGCGGCCTGAGACTAAAAGCTGTCTTCGAAATTTGCAGACTTCGCTGAAGCGCCGTACTGTTATCAACGCCAGGAGCACTTTATCATCATCGCAACGAAGGCCTCAAGTCATTGGTTTACAAGCCTGCACCTGACGTCACCTAGCGCCGTTAAAAGGCGCATTTCTCCGGGATCCAAGCCACTTGCTCAGCGGCGGTGGCGGCAGTGACAGCGGCCTGAGACTAAAAGCTGTCTTCGAAATTTGCAGACTTCGCTGAAGCGCCGTACTGTTATCAACGCCAGGAGCACTTTATCATCATCGCAACGAAGGCCTCAAGTCATTGGTTTACAAGCCTGCACCTGACGTCACCTAGCGCCGTTAAAAGGCGCATTTCTCCGGGATCCAAGCCACTTGCTCAGCGGCGGTGGCGGCAGTGACAGCGGCCTGAGACTAAAAGCTGTCTTCGAAATTTGCAGACTTCGCTGAAGCGCCGTACTGTTATCAACGCCAGGAGCACTTTATCATCATCGCAACGAAGGCCTCAAGTCATTGGTTTACAAGCCTGCACCTGACGTCACCTAGCGCCGTTAAAAGGCGCATTTCTCCGGGATCCAAGCCACTTGCTCAGCGGCGGTGGCGGCAGTGACAGCGGCCTGAGACTAAAAGCTGTCTTCGAAATTTGCAGACTTCGCTGAAGCGCCGTACTGTTATCAACGCCAGGAGCACTTTATCATCATCGCAACGAAGGCCTCAAGTCATTGGTTTACAAGCCTGCACCTGACGTCACCTAGCGCCGTTAAAAGGCGCATTTCTCCGGGATCCAAGCCACTTGCTCAGCGGCGGTGGCGGCAGTGACAGCGGCCTGAGACTAAAAGCTGTCTTCGAAATTTGCAGACTTCGCTGAAGCGCCGTACTGTTATCAACGCCAGGAGCACTTTATCATCATCGCAACGAAGGCCTCAAGTCATTGGTTTACAAGCCTGCACCTGACGTCACCTAGCGCCGTTAAAAGGCGCATTTCTCCGGGATCCAAGCCACTTGCTCAGCGGCGGTGGCGGCAGTGACAGCGGCCTGAGACTAAAAGCTGTCTTCGAAATTTGCAGACTTCGCTGAAGCGCCGTACTGTTATCAACGCCAGGAGCACTTTATCATCATCGCAACGAAGGCCTCAAGTCATTGGTTTACAAGCCTGCACCTGACGTCACCTAGCGCCGTTAAAAGGCGCATTTCTCCGGGATCCAAGCCACTTGCTCAGCGGCGGTGGCGGCAGTGACAGCGGCCTGAGACTAAAAGCTGTCTTCGAAATTTGCAGACTTCGCTGAAGCGCCGTACTGTTATCAACGCCAGGAGCACTTTATCATCATCGCAACGAAGGCCTCAAGTCATTGGTTTACAAGCCTGCACCTGACGTCACCTAGCGCCGTTAAAAGGCGCATTTCTCCGGGATCCAAGCCACTTGCTCAGCGGCGGTGGCGGCAGTGACAGCGGCCTGAGACTAAAAGCTGTCTTCGAAATTTGCAGGTTGGTACACTTCGCTGTATACTGCGTTTATGGTTACTGCCCACTCGCCGCCGCCGCTGTTGCTGTTGCTATTGCTATTGTAGCGTTGTGCTGTTCTCTGTCTAGCTTACAATGGCTGATTCCGATTGCCTGGTATGTCTTAAGTCACTCCCTGAAAATGGAGTGTTTTTAACATGCTCGGAATGCGACTACAGTTACCACATCGGCTCGTGTTCTGGTGTTTCTAAGACAACCTACAAGGCCAAAGGGGATGTCGATAAAAGTAAATGGAAATGCCAAACATGCGAAACTTCGAAAGCTCGCGGGGCCGAGGGTGCTGTAAAGCAGAAACCCGAACAAGCTGCCCTTGAGAAGGTTCTCATGGAAATCAATAAGAAACTAACGGAATTACCAGTAATCAGGTGCAAAGTTGATGAATTGATGTTGGTAAAGGAGACCGTCAACAAGCTGGAACAGTCCGTTCAACATATGTCTGAACAGTACGACGAAGTTCTTAAAGAAATGAAACGCCAATCCACTGAGATTGCAACCCTGAAAAAAAAAGTGGAGAAGATCGAGGCTGATAATGCTGGCCAGGAAATTCAGAAACTAAGAATACAAGTCAACAGCCTGGAGCAGTACAGTAGGCGACAGAATCTCGAAATACATGGATTGCCACAAACTGACAACGAAAACCTACTGAATAAGATAAACGAGCTAGCAACTGAATTGCAACTACCAGAACTGTCACAAAACGAACTAGAAGGCGTTCACAGGCTGTTTTCAAAGCCAGGCAAAACTCCGGCCGTACTCATTCGCTTCGTGTCGCGCATTACACGTGACCAGTGGATGGCAAAAATGGGTCTTCTAAAGAATACCGAATCCAACGTGTATTTCCTCGATAACCTGACACCGCAGAATAAGAAGTTGCTTTGGCTGATGAGGGTTAAGGCTGAGGAAAAACAGTACCAGTTTGCCTGGCAGAAGAATGGTCTCTTGTTTGTGCGTAAGGCAGCGGGCGAACGCGCAATCGTCATTGAGTGTGAGGCTGATTTAGATAAGATCTGCTGAATCAGTGAAAGTTAGAAGCTTCATTTATTTGTATTTTTGTGATGGCAGAACCACCAGTAACTGTTTATCTTGACAGCACGTCATTTAACTCTGTTGTGCACGATCCTTTTCTGCTTCGAAGTGATAAGATGTCAATCTTTCATATCAACATAAGAAGCTTAAAAAATAAATGGTTTGAAATAGAAACAGCCTTGGATTCTTTAGATCACAGATTCGATCTATTGGCATTTACTGAAACGTGGTTTTCGAGTGAACACGACGTAGTCAATTTCGCAGGATATAAATCTGAAGGGGTTTACAGAAGAAATCGCAAGGGAGGAGGGACCTCGCTTTATTTTAAAAATAACCTTGAGTATGTAGTCTTGCCCGAATTTACGCAGATGAGTGACCACTATGAGTCGGTTGTTGTAAAGTGCCTTGGGTCACTGATTGCTTCAGTTTATCGGCCCCCATCGGGCGATATAAATGAATTTTTTTGAGTTTGTAAATGAAATTCTAGACTACGTGTCATGTCTCAATTTGCCAATTGTCTTAGTTGGTGACTTCAACATTGATTTGCTTTCATCTACTCGTTCCTGCCGACGTTTTCTTGATGTCATTGAATCTTTTGGTTGCTCAAACGTCATTCATTCACCAACAAGACTAGCGTCTGAAAGTGAAACTTTGATCGACTTGTGTGTTACTAGCTATGACCCAAAGGATGTTGTCTCGGGTATTCTTACATTCGATCTAAGTGATCATTTGCCAATATATTGTTTTTTTCCTCTGGTCAAAAAGAAAAAGTGTAACATCCGTGACCCTCCTGTACTGCGACGCAATTTCGGCGTGAATGCTCTTGCTCTTTTCCGGGACATGATAGAGAATACCAGTTTTGATGACGTTTATAATGAAGAAAACCCAAATTTGTGTTACGACATATTTTTGCATAAAATAAAGCACATTTACAATGAAGCGTTTCCTCTTCGACCTATAATAAAACACAAGAAGTCTAGGAAGCCGTGGGTTACTCGCGAGCTGTATAAAAGGATTAATGAACGTAACAAACTCTACGATAAATTTATTCGACTAAGGGACCAGACAATATTAATTAAATATAAACAAATAAGAAATAAATTAAATAAGGACCTCAAGAAAGCACGTGTTGAGTACCATAAAAACAAGTTTGCATCTATTTCGAATGAACCAAAAAAACTTTGGGGTGCAGTAGGAAGTCTAATTGGAAAACACAAGAGTAAGATTCCCGATACATTAACTCTAAATGGTATTGAGTATAACGATGCCTTACTGGCAGACAAATTTAACTCCCATTTTTTAAACGCAGGTGCGTCATTGCAGCCACATGGTCCGAACGAAAGCTTAGACAAATATATTTCATCTGTAGCTGTCGACACTATTTTCTTGGCTCCAAGCAATGAACAAGAAATATACTCAATCCTTAAATCTTTATCTACAAACACCGCAGCTGGAGAGGACGACATCAAGGCTATACCAATTATAGCTGTCGCAGACCTCTTGTGTTTTCCTCTGCAGCATATATGCAATAACGCATTAGCAACGGGCATTTTTCCTGATGGCATGAAAATTGCAAGAGTGGCTGTTCTACACAAAGGAGGCTCCTTTGACAACATTAACAACTATAGGCCTATTTCTGTACTTCCTTTGTTTTCAAAGGTTCTAGAATTTCTTATAAAAAACGGTTTTCAAAGTTTCTTAGTGAAAGGAATGCTTTTGTTACTCAGCAATACGGTTTTACGGAGAATAAGTCAACCGAAATGGCTCTACTTAGCATCAAAGAAAAAAATACTTAATAATTTTGAAAACAAACATTTCACTATTGGAATGTTTCTGGATTTCAGAAAGGCCTTTGATTCGATTAAACATGATATTTTGTTCTATAAATTACCGTTTTATGGAATAAGAGGTGTTGCTTTAGATTTAGTTCGTAGCTACTTATCTTGTCGACTACAATATACTAGTCTTAATGGCTACAGGTCCAAGTTAGAACAAATTTCGTACGGTGTCCCACAAGGGTCTATTTTAGGTCCTCTCTTTTTTATTATTTATATTAATGATATCGTACGTATACCTAAAACTCCTGAAATAGTTTTGTATGCCGACGACACTAGCTTATTTTTCTCTGGCCCATGTCTGCGTGATCTTGAAATTTCTGCTAATACATGGCTGAGCGAGTTATCGTCCTGGCTAGACTCCAATCAGCTTCAGTTAAATGTTACAAAAACTAAATATATAATTTTTAAGCCGCGAAGTAAACCGGATGACTGCGAAATTATTTTAAAATTCCAAGACTCTCCGATAGAGCGTGTCACTATCTACAAATTTTTGGGAATTCTCTTCGAAGAAAATTTAAGCTGGACTCCACATGTAAATAAAATTCATGCAAGCATCTCTAGATCTATTGGCATTTTATACAAAATAAGAACACTTGTCCCAGGCTGGTTAAGACGTCAGTTGTATTATTCACTAGTTCATTCCCACCTTCATTACTGTCTACTAGTCTGGGGTTCAACGACTAAGACAAATATTGATAGACTGTTTGTTTTGCAAAAAAGAGCAGTACGTTGTATTGAAAATCTTCAGCGCACCGACCACACAACGCCGTTTTTTCTAAAACATAGCTTCCTTAATATTAGTCAGTTATTCCAGCTTAAACTTTCAATCTACATTTTTAATGAGTTCAATCGTGACCAGTCCACTTTTTTGACGCATTCCTTCCTAGAAATATACAATACAATCTTCGGTATGACTCTTATAGAATACCTTGGTCAAGGACGAATTACGGACATACTCAATTAGCGTACTTAATTCCTGATTTCTTAAATAAACATCCGGCCGTAAGAGAAATGATTCATGAATGCGGCTCAAAGCATACCTTTAAAAGAAATATAAAACGGTACCTTCTATCATGTCCCATTGAATGAATGTTTTTAAAAAGTGTTTGTATCCAATGGTTGAGCTTCATTTATTCTAGTGCATCCTATGTCCCCGAAAATTGTTATGACATGACTACTGTATAAGTTATGTTGTTTTGATCTTTATTTGTGGGCCGTTCTGTTTCCCCGTGGTTTCTGTGTTTATATTACAACGTGTCGTACTATACGCTGAGCAATGTAAACTGGTGATAGGGCCAAGTCAGGCAGAACCCATCTGCCTTTTGCCTTGTCATCCGAGACCTTGTGTCTGAATAAAACCAATTCAATTCAATTCAATTCAATGTGTGCATTAATTTAGTACAGTACTTTTGATCATTTTTTAGGAACAAGCATTCATGTTCGTGTTGTAGTCACTGGCAAGTAGAGAAGGGTAGGAAGGAGCTTTAGTTGTCCCGAGCTTCAGCATGAGCTTACTACCTACGACAACACATGGGCGTCTCATGCCCATCGAGTGCGAAGCCAAAGCACGGCGGAAGCCAAGAAGCACGTACTGGAAGCCGGACGTTCGAGAGACACGCCCGGCCGTTTTCATCTCTGTCAGTAACTATGGATTGATATCAGCTGGCTCGATGCTGACTAACTCACCTAGTTCACTTATTTTTTATTAACGTTGGACTTTTTTTATTCCAAAATACGATCAATCCGTCATGGGAACATGCTAGGAGAGGGTTGACACAGTCTCTCGTAGTACATAGAATAGAAAAGCAGCTCACACTAGAACAACAACACGTGATTAAATGTCTTGATGTAAGTCTCGAAGACGAATTGCCGAAGCCGATGAAATACAAATGCAGCAAAATATAACTCAAAATTAGAGCGCAGCTCTTGAGGAGAAGGAGGGCAGGGTAAGGAGGGAAGCGTATGCCTCACCTCCCCATCTGCACCCTCACCTCCTCCTGTCCTCCTCAACTCCCATTTAGCGGAAAATGTTCGCTCAATTTCTGGCTAAATTTAGCGGAAAATTTATCGAAAATTTCCCCGCTAAATTAGGCGGGTTAAGTTTCCCCGCTAAATTTAGCGAGAAACTTTTCGGTTAAGTTTCTTTGCCAAATTTCACAGGGAAATTTTTCCCTTAAATTTAGCGGGGCGTTCCATAAATCCGCCGACGGCGTAACCGCGCGCGGTTTGCATTCTGGGACGGCGACGCCGACACCGACGGCGACGCCCTTGAACCATGAAACGGGCGCCTAAAAGCTGCACTCTAAAATGGGACAGACGCAGTTAACTCATTTTGGGAAGGAGTAAGGCGTGCCATATTCCTTATAAACAAAATAAAGCCGTGCCTAAAAGTCAAATACAGCCAACGACATGAAAGCTACGAAACAATCTTCTTCTATTCTGTATAACCAGCTGCGTCGTAAGATGCGAGTGTAAACAAAGCAATCCGTGCTATGCGCGTGCAGCGAATAAGCTCCGAAGGAAAACGACGGATTTTGACATGAGGCATTTACACAGCGCGCGCTGACAGAACAACGGGTGTCGGACCGGACACACAACGAACTTGCAGCCGGGCGACATTTGTTGATTGTTTGCAAGATATTTGCTTCGTGAAGTTCACCATTCGAGACATTAAAGAGCCCAAAAATGTTTTAGAAACTTTTTGTTATGTCATTTGCGGAGCAGTTTGGGAAACTGCGGATGACTGGTTCGCTCATTTATTTAAAGAGAACCTGTAGCGTGCTTAAAGGGGCACGAATCTGCTCTTTTAGATCCTCGTTTTATTGTCATAACTCAATCTACGAGCTCCAAGCATCCTAAAAATCCAGAAATTACATTTATGCGCGGCTGATTTGCATATTAAAGAAGTAATCAAAGATTGCGACACTTACCGCTGTCGCAGAACGAGAGATGGCGCTACCGAACCTTGATAAATATGGTCGAACGACGGACGGCACTTGTCCGCCACTCGCGAGGGATGAGTTCCAGCGTGGACGAGCGGCTGTCCACTTCCGCTCGTCCACGCGGACTGTCGTTCGACCATTTTCAGTATTGTTCGATAGCGCCGTCTATCATTTTGTGACAACGTTGAGTGTCGCACTTTTTTAATAGTTTTTAATTTACGAATCGGCGGCGCATAAATGTAATCTTTTTTATAGGACACTTGGAGCGTGTGGATAGAGTAATCACAATGAAACGAGAATCTCAAAAAGCGCTTTAAGAGTTCCTTTAAAGACAAATATTATGCTGCAAAACAAAAAACACACTTGCTCAGGCCTCCGCTTATCTCAGTCCGACGATATTTGTCTCAAAAAAACGTTAAAATCGAAATGGCGTTTGCTGTGATTATCACGAGTAATTTCAAGCATCGAAGAAAATCCGCTCTCGCGATGTTGCTTCCAACAACAGCAACTAAATAGATCCATCGAAATGTTCTTGGGGGCCCTATGTTGAGCGTCAGGGATTGTTCTCCGTAACTTGCAGTCGATTATTTGTTTACTACCTGTACAGTGGACGGGATACGCGAAACACAACGACTTAAACCTCATAAATTTATGGGGTCAAGTATGCGACGTCGGGAAGGAAACACGTACTTCTCTCCAGTACCAACTCTCCAAGGTCGCTCCACATACATCTTCCACTTCTCCTCCTTTATCACACCCGATCTCCGACTTGATCACAGCCACCTGTATTTAATTCGGCCATTGCAAACATCAAACTGGTATAACTACTTGCTTTTCTGCATTAGCTGACTTGGCGTTGGGTCGAAGCCATCCCGATCCAGGATATTCGCGCAGAGACAGAAGTCACATTAGTTTTCTTCAACGGTCGGGTGTCCCGATTCTGCGTACCCAAATGTCTTATTAAAGATCGTGGTCGCCAGTTTGAGTCTGCTTATTTCGATACCTCACGGCCATACTAGACTCTTCCAAAATTTGTAGAACTTCACATCACCCCATTATCCAATAGAATTGTGGAACGATTTTATCGACCAGTCGAGTCTTCACTGCGCGCACAAGGGACCGAACCTAGATGGAGTTTCTAATTCCCAATTGTTCTTCTCGGGCTCCCCACTGCCTCGAATACGGATATCAATTGTGGCGCATCTGAATTCCTCTACGGAACAACCTTAGTTAACATCATATTAGTCATATTTACTTCGTGGTTAGGCAGCGATAATGAGATAGATGGGGAGGAGACGAGAGCGCTCTGGGACGTCAGGTCTCCGAGCTCTGATTGGAGTCATTAGTGAGTAAACCTAGAGTTCCTGTATAGGCTCCTACGGGACTCAGAGTGGCGCGTCTGTTTTCCACGTGCCGCCGCCCCGCTATTTGCCGAGATCCAATCACGTGGGGAGCCAAATTTGTGTTTTTGCGGGTTAATCAAAGGACGTAAATATCTCGGTATTTATCACGACCGGCGGTCGTGAGTTTTCCATCGATTTTCCTTACCACGATGCTTTCTCGGTAGTAACATGACATTCCGATAATCAAGTATGCAAAGACGATTCGTTTCGCTTATGTTTCTAGCGTTCTCGTCCTTTTTCTGCCAGCGGATTGGCACTTTTCTGGTCGAAGCGAGAAGGTATTTGCAGCTTGTCATTTGACGATTATAACGGAACGCCGCTTGACCGATCAAAGTTGCAAACGATTCCCTTACAACGTTTCTCTCATAGCACGACGCACGGTAGCACAAACGATATATACGGTGACGGCGAACGGTTCGGATCCTAAAAGCCCACGGCGGTGTAATTCGTGACGGTAGAACGGCTTGAGGTCAATTAGGGCGGCCATCTTACAATCATTTGAGGATAACTTTTCGATGTCAGATGTCATCCGTTCACTTGCATGCCTGAAGACATTATGGCGCTGCTGTGCGAACAATATCTGACGCTCTGGCTTCGCCCATAGAGTCCGGTTTACATCGCCATCTTGCGCCGACAACAAACAGTTTCCTACTGGTTACGTAATCGTGACCTATTCGTGAAACTGAGAAAGAAACAGAGTTGGGAAACCGAAATCGTTTTACGCTTGTAAACGAATGCGGGCGATGAAACGAATGGACGTGGGTTATGTGATGAAGGACGAGGATTCTAAATAGATATCTAGCTCAGACGTTCGAAAAAAATGTTTCATAATCCCTTTCAACGTACTTTCACACGAGGAACGGGACTGAACATATACGTAGCTTAACTATATTCGTCTAAAGCAGTATACATCGTTCATATCACCCAAAACGTTGTTGTTCTTGTTTTTAACGAAGCGCCTAAAATAATATTTTTGATTATATCTTGGAAATGTCAGAGGCAAACAGCTAAACCAAGAAAAGCTAAACCAAGAAAAACGAATTTGTTATTTGTCAGTATAATTTTTTTATAAAACGATATATATATAGTATATATAGTGTTGATTTTAATTATGACTTATTAGGGTATTAGATTAGTCTTTTTTTAATTTTTGACTCACCAGCTTGTAAAAAACAAAATGTGAAAGGCCTGCGGGAAGGAGACAGCTCATCTTCTGTCCAAATACCCTCGACGCCACAATTAAACAAAGAAATGGAAGCTTGGGTGAGTTGGTGAGAGTTCATACTAATAGCAACAGCGCCTAATAAACACGGACAAAAGGAAGAGACTAATGTCCTCGAAAAAATTCACTCTTTCAAGTACCGCCAACCATTGTTGTGGAAACGCGCAAGACACTTGCCACGTGCGGTTGCTCCACCGTCATTCGCTTCCAAGGGCCGCTCATTTCAGTGCCGCGCCGCTATTAGGCTTCCAAGGGACGCTCGAGACACGGACATTGTGCACTGTCGCATTTGACGCCTCATGGAAGACAAACGCAAACACGTCGAGGAGCTTTACACAGGACACATTGAACGGCAAGCACAGCGCTGACTATCAACTCAAGTTTCTTCAACTTCTTTGTATGAGGCAGGACCAGGGTATAAATAAAACGAAAAACCACCCTGAACCTTTTCGCTCATTACACTGACTCCTTCGCCAAGTAGTATAGTTCTTTGGCAAATAACGACACGGAAGGCAACCCTCTCGTTAGAAAAATTATAAGGTCGCGAAGATATCTAGCTCAGCTTAATTGGAAGATAAGGCGCGGGCCTTATCTTCCAACTAACTATACTAGAGGACAGAAAAAATAAAACATAGCGGGTACGAAACACAGACAACTACATGATTTATGTTTTATTTTTTTTATCTAGTACACTTTACCAGCACGCTCGTTAGCAATATAATATATGAACCATACTACCGACGAAGTAGTCAGCGTAATGAACAAAGTTTTTCAGATCTTTTTTTTGTTTTCTTTATTTCTTGGTCCTGCTTCATTCGAAGAAATATAAGAAGAAACGTGAGTTGATAGTCAGCGCTGTGTTTGTCTTTCTATGTGTCTTCACCTTATGTACGTGTTTATTGCACGCTGTTGCTACTAATATAAAAAGTGCTCTTCTAACATCAAAGATGCTAATATATTGAACACTGCATGAGTTACATTTCGGCCTCTAAGTGAAACGAAAAAAAAAAACAGTATGCATATCATGTTACAAGAAAATACTTTCTTTCGTGTACGTAATTATGACATCCCCATGCTGAGATATTTTGAGGTTTTTGTAATTTCTTAGTTCTGAGAGCCACGCGCCTCTTTTAATGTGTCGCTGCCCATGCTGTGCGACTAAAGAATGCCTAACTTGTCCAAAGTTTGCCAATAATAGGGGCTTAACTTGCGCCTAAATATATTTTTTGTAGGACGTTAGTGACAAAGGAATTTACTTTGGCTTTAAAATGGCTCTTATGTGGCTTGCTACACATCATCCCCACAGAGCCAGACTTAAATGAAGCTCAAGAGGTTCTTGAAAAAAAAACGAGTTAGGGGTGAAATTAATTTTATTTTTGTCCCGTGCATTTGAATGTAACGAGCACTTAACCCAAACGCGTCAATAGACGCGAGAAAAACGGTAAAGGCTCTGTCCAAACAGGCTACTACAATTCACACGACTCCTGCAAAAGTCGTCAAAATTGAACCGTCCGGCAGTCGTCGGTCGAATGTCTGTTTGGACACCGGCCAAGCCAAATTCACGACTTGCCTCCTCGCCTCCTCCACTTGTCGTTGACGTCGGTGCTCGTCAGACTTGACGTCACACGCCACGTGCCAATGGTGTGCCTGATGCCTGTCTATCTCCCGCGGCTCACGAAGTCGCCGACCTTGCTACCGCCGTCACCTCGGCAGGAAGGCCAAAGTGGTCCGGCTTCGGGTGGATTTGAGAGATTCCTTCGTCGAAGCGCTGTTTCGGCCGCCTCGGCTCAGCTTTTTTTCGTCAAAATCCACGCTCGTAGCTCGAAGAAAATTAATAAAGTGCAGTGCGCAAAAGGGAGACTTTTAGTTGTATGTAGAAACACTGAGAACTTAAGAATATAGCATTTATTTTATTAAATTTCAAACCAACCACGTTTGTTTGTCTATACGAGGTACGTTAGGAACAAGAGCCGCGGGAATCCGATCCAATCCACAGAACTGCTGGACGAGGACACGACCTTGGACACGACGGGCTCGCCTGGCTTGGCCCTCACACTCGAGTCTTCCCTTTCCCATTTCGGGACTTCCAAAGCGGCGGAGGCCTTGAGCGATTGACCGACAGCCAAGAGGGCGTGTGAGTGGCTCTCCGACCCACGTGATGAGCAGAGCAAGGCCGCCGTGGAGGAAGCGAGGGGGAGATTTGACGGGGGAAGGCTCCACCCGGCAGATTTGACAGAGGGAAGTTTCCCCCGACGGCCGGAAGCACAGCGCAGCAACGATTTGCAGGAGTCGTGAGTGTTGTAGTATCCACGTTTGGACACCCCTTGAGACGAATCGTTGGGTGTCCAAGTGTGTGTCCGAAGATTTTAACTGCCTTGCGCGTGACGCTTGTGGGAGAACACGTGCATCGAAATGAGAAAGTTTTTGTGGATCGTGTTTTCAGGCCACGCTATTTGTAGCGGGAGCTCGCGCTGCCACTTCAATGCGTGCTCTGAAGCGCGCACTCCTAGCGGTAGCGGACCTTTGAAAACGATTTACTAAAACTCCCTATTGACTGCTCCGGTGAGGCTTGTAAAAAAAAACGCGCCGAAATGCTGAGATCTCTTTATAATACGTCGTATGAATTCATCCTTGTAGCGAATGCGACGGGAAGGAGGGGTTTCGGTGCAATTTTGAAAGCGCTCTTACGGTTACTTGGCACATCGATGTAAAATATAATTTTGACATTCCTAATTCTGGAGACAAAGTAGATATTCCAGGCTTTCTTTTTTTTTCAAATACATCTCTGTTTCTTTTTTTTAGATCAAAGATGCCACCACTCAACCAAGCAACCAGAATTGGCATTCCTTCGGGAATGGAGGCCCAAATAAGCAAGGTAACGATCGAAGAAGTAGTCCATGAAACTTAACTTTGGCACGTCTAAAGTACATTTGTATACCTAACTGTTTTTTAACCAATCTTAGTTAATATTCTCAGGCGCCAGAAGGTTCTTCGGCTTGCTAAAAGAAATCTGTAGTAAAAGGCGAGGGCGTTGAAGTGACCGGAAAATATTCTTTTGTCCGTCTTTTGCGTTTCAAACCTCAACCCTGCCCAAGATATTTTTGAGAATATTTGGGAAGATATTCTCAAAAAGTATTTGGGAACGCAAATACTGAAATACATAAATTTTAAGGTTAAAATACAGATGCTCAGATACATTTGCGTTTTATGTAATGGGGTACCACTGAGATGCTTCTACAAAACGGGCAATGAAGTATTCCGGATCACAGATACACATACACCTCGAACTACATTTTTTTTCCGAATGAGCTCTCATGCTCTTAATACACAATAATGATTCAGAGTATTCTACTCAGCGTCAAACGTATTTCGAACTCCAAATATGTCACAAAACACGAGGAGACTTCAATTCTCAAGCATATACATTTTATTTTATAAAAGAGTGACTTGCACAGTTCAAAAATCAATGATTACATGTCAGGATGATTAACCCTACAAAGATCTTATCATCGAGGCACCGACGGTTTGGTCGCGGTACAGGACTGGCGAAAAAAGAAAGTCTCTCTACTGCCGCATCCGAACATTAATTCGTGTTAAAGCGAATAAATACCGCTTTTACAGAAGTGAAGTCCTGAAGAATTGACACAAATTTGTCTTCGGCCATCAAGGTAGCAAAACACCTCTGCTATCGCACTGGTTTGTTCCGATCTTGCCGATACCGAGGAATAACCATTTTCAAAGTCGCAGATGACGTGGTTCGTGATCCATGAGACTCTGCGGCCCGTAGGAGTGTGACCATGACGCGAGTATGGTCGTTCCGTTCGAGGGTCGTCGAAAATCGTTCCAAAAGATTGGTGAGGCAGCTCTCTAAGATGAGGGAACGTTGCCTGAATATTTGCCTCAACAAGATCAATCAGCTTCTTTTCAACTGTGAGGGGTGTCGACAAAAGCTCCCTGTAGTAGCCATTCTTTCTCTTCTGCATGGTATCGATAGCTGCGAAGAAATGAAAAAAGCACGATATACTGTGGAAAAACTTGTGTACGGGCACAATTTCAAGGTGTACTTACACAAACACTAGGAGTTATTTTGAGGTGAAAAATTTCGCGGCAATAAAGTTGTGGGCACCCTGGCGGCTCCGCACCCCAGTTGCCCAACTGCGAGGCAAAGGTGCCGAACGTTTCCCGCGTGGCGGCGACGTCACGCCAGCCACGCGCACATCGGATGCGCCGCCTTGATAAGGAAGACCAGAGGCGGCGCACGGAGAGTCGCTGACTGGACTCAGCCGCCGTTGGTAGCAATGTTAATCATCCTGTCCATGTCCCATTAAATGTAGTTTCTTGTTGTTGAAACCGTTGGCTCCGTGTTATTCCTCGAGTCGGTTATGCAGCTAGGCAAACCGACCACAATGGCGCCCATCGTGCCGCCGCAACCAGCCAAGTACGCGCTCGAACCGGCATGCGCATGGCGGGGCCCCGAGGCCTCCACGCAAGTGGACTGTCCGAACGAGACCTCCTTTCCCCACCACGTCAACCAGGAGAGTTGGCGTGGCATGCATGGCGAGCTGCCGTGCGGGATAAGCGGATGTTTGCCTAACTCTCCTCGAGAGGTCTCCGGAGGTCACAGCGGGGCCCGCGAGGGTCTCGGGCGGGGGTCGCCACGACAGGTGGGAGGTCGTTGCCGTGCCCTATCGTAAGCTGGGGCCCAACGGAGATCACCACCCAAGCGAACCATCTTCATCAGTCTGCTCCTGCAAGTGCTGGCGCAAGCTGGCACGGTGCGGTCGCAAACCCGCAGCCCAGCAGCATTGACCCCCGCCGCAACGGAACAAGCCCTCCACAACACAGCCAGTCGCAAGCCTGGTGGAGGCCCTCCCATAGTGGTTCCTTATCCGATCACTGGAGGCGGTCCGACGGGCACCTCGGTGCGGGTGGCCTAAGCAGGCAACTGTCGTCGGACTGCTGCTACCACTGCGAGCAGCCCGGCCATCACCGAAACCAGTGTCCAAGACTTCTGGACACTACAAACGAGAGGTGGCACGAGACGGCGGCAAAGGGCCGGAACCAGAACAACCAGGGAAACTACTACGGCCGGCGACGCTGAAACCAGACAGCCACTCGCCGACGGCCGTTACAGTCCCTGGGAGCAGTGAGGCCACGGCACAGATTCCATCGGTATGTCGAATCCAGCCCGAGCCTAACATCATTGAACCGCGCATGACGATTTCACTGCTTGATTTTCCCATTGCCGCACTTTTGGATTCTGGGGCCGCTATCTCGCTTATAGGGGATTTCGTTTTCGAACTCTGCAAAGCAAAAAAGATAAGCCTCCGGGAGTGCGAAACCCGTTTGCAGCTAGCTTCTGGTACAGCGATAACAGCTGGAGGAGCCGTGAGGCTGCAGATTCGGTTTAATGGAAAGAAGCGGCGTCAGCGATTTCTTTATATGCCAGGACTCGTGGTACCCGTGATCTTGGGCCGAGATTTCATTACAGGCGAAAGCATGACGCTCGACTTTTCTGGTGGCGGATACCGGCTGGGACAACAACCGGAGCTGACTCCGTTTACTCAGACGGGAGGACTGCATCCGTAACCTGCCAACTGCAGCCCACGTCACCGATGCTGCCGGACGTCTTGCCTGCCGGCGTTCGAAGAATCGTTGCGAAAGTGCCCTGCAACCAGCCAGCAGAAGCAGGAGCTGCAAGCCGTCCTCCAGTCTTTGTCACCGATGTTCACGGAAACACCTGGAAAGACTGACATCCTGCTGCACCGCATTGAAACCGGTGACGCGCCGCCACGGAGGTGCAACCCTCGACCGATCAGCGTCCACAAAAGGGCACTCCTAGATGCGGCGCTCGAGGAGATGATCGACACCGGTTCAGTACGTGAGTCGAAGAGCCCCTGGGCGTTCCCCGTTGTTCTCGCTCCGAAAAAAGACGGAACCGCCAGACTCTGTGTGGATTACAGGCGGCTTAACGATGTGTCCGTACGAGACAGCTACCCTTTCCCCAGCATTTCCTCCGTGATGTACGCGCTCGGTAACGCGACCGTGTTTACAACGCTGGATTGCAGTCCGGGTTTCTTCAGATCGAGATACACCTATCAGACGTTCCAAAAACGGCTTTCATCTGCCACAGAGGGTTGTTCGAGTTCTCCCGACTGCCGTTTGGCTTGTCTATCTCTCCAGCCAGTTTTCAACGCCTGATGGACGTTGTACTCGGGAACACGAAGTACGAATTTGCCATGGCATACATGGATGACGTGGCTGTTTTCTCGAGAACTATGGAGGAGCATGTCGAACACCTTCGCATCGTGCTTGAGCGAATGCGTAATGCTGGGCTCACGATTCATCCCGGAAAGGTGCAGTTGGCCGCGCCCAAGATTAACCTCATTGGATTCGTTGTGGATAACGGCACGCTCCGCCCCAGCGAAGATAAGTTGCGCGCGCTAACGGAATACCCAAGCCCACATGACGTAAAGAGCCTACAAAGATACCTCGGAATGATTGCGTTCTACCGGGATTTCATTCCGCACTGTTCCGAGATATCCCAACCGCTCAATCACCTACTAAAAAAGGCGTCAAGTGGTGTTGGGCCGAACAACAACAATGCGCATTCGCAGCCCTTTCCAAAGCCGTGACTGACAACGCTTGTTTATAGCTCCCAGACTTGAACAAGCCGTTCGTTCTGCAGACAGATGCAAGCGACTGTGGCCTGGGTGCTGTCTTGCTGCAGGAGTATGGCGGTGTGCTTCGGCCAGTTGCTTTCACGAGCCACACGCTAACTCCAGCCGAGCGCAACTACAGTGTCGCAGAACGTGAATGTCTCGCCATTATTCATGCTTTGAAGCGCTTCGATATGTACCTAGATGGCGCAACGTTCCAGATTCAATCTGATCACTTAGCGCTATCATGGCTAAGGGGACTTAAAAATCCAGCTGGACGTCTTGCTCGTTGGGCGCTTACGCTACAACAGTACGACTACTCCATCGTGTACCGCCCGGGGTCATCGAGCAAAGTTGCTGATGCGCTCTCTCGTGCTCCACTTCCTGAGGAACACTCGCAGGATACTCATGGCTTGGTGACCGTCGCGGTCACGGCACGAGGATGCCCAGATTCACGGTGGGGTACATTGGTGAGCCGCGAGGACCTTCGCAAGGCGCAGCTGGATGACGGACTCTGCCAACGCGTGTCCGCTTGGCTGGCAGCACGAGGTCCAGTCGACCACCCAAGTGACGAGGAGTTCGACTCCTACTCCTACTTGATGAGCGACGACGGCCTCCTGCTACGCTACATCCCCCAGGCCGACGACGATCCGGATGGCTCGGCGTTCCGGACCGTGATACCCCGCAAGCTACGTAAGCTTTTCATCCGATACATGCATGACTCTGCCTTGGCAGGACACAGCAGTGGGAGCAAAACTTATGAAAAGTTATCCCAAATTGCTACCTGGCCAGGTATGAGGCAGGATGTGCTCCGATACGTTCGTAGCTGCTGGGTGTGCCAGAAGGCAAAACCACGTGGTGGTCAGCCCCCGGTCTCATGCAACCAATCGTGAGCCAGATCCTTGGCAGA
Source organism: Ixodes ricinus (assembly GCA_037355805.1). Lineage (NCBI taxonomy): Eukaryota > Metazoa > Arthropoda > Arachnida > Ixodida > Ixodidae > Ixodes > Ixodes ricinus. The sequence continues at coordinate 21,410 of JAZHYW010007053.1, forward strand.
TTTGTTGATGTGACGTCATGGGCCCCTTCCCACGTAGTACCCGCGGCAATCAGTACTTGTTCGTGGTAACCGACCACTTCACGAAGTGGGTTGAGTTGTTTCCTTTGCGGAAGCTAGATTCGCAAAAAATCTGGGAGTGTCTACTTGAAACATTCGCTAGGTTTGGCTTTCCTGCACAGCTTGTAAGTGATAATGCCTCCTATCTAACGAGTAAGGTGTTTGTGGACGCTTGCGCGGTGCTGGGAATTAAGCACAAAAGAACTTCCCCGTACCACCCACAAGCAAACATCACGGAAAGGGTAAATCGGAACCTTAAGATGATGCTAGTGGCTTACACCGAGCGCCACAAGGACTGGGACGCAAAACTGCCCAAGCTGGCATTCGCAACCCGTACGACCACTAATCGGTCAATGGGCCTCACTCCTGCCCAATTGAATTTCGGCAAGGAGCTCGCGTTCCCGCTTTTTAACAGTCTCCTTTCTACAGAGTCTGGAGGAAGGCTTCGCCCCTACGTGAAGTTCGCAGAGGACCTGCGAAAGTGCTTCTCCGATAACCTTCGGGAAGCACAAGAGAATGTCGACGTCGCCAGAGTACAGCAGGCAGAACAGTACAACCAGGGCCGACGTGACTTGCAGTTTGAGGTGGGAGATTTTGTGCTCCGGCGTACTTACCCACTGAGTGACGCCGCTCGAGGCTTCGCAGCCTCCTCGCTAACAGGTGGGAAGGTCCGTTTAGCGTGCGTGAAAAGTGCTCACCACTCACGTACAAGCTAGTTCACTGTGAGTCTAGTGAGGAAACCGGACCTGTTCATGTCACCGACCTCAAACGATTTTTTCAAGCAGAAGACGAGGATTCCTTGCAGGACCGGAACGACACTGACGGCAGTCCCGTTCGGATGCCGCCTTGTCTCCACCAAGGCGGCGTTATAACCTGCGACGTCGGTGACACGAAAGAGAGAGGAACCTTTTTTTTCTCTTCGGCTTCTCATCTCTCGCATTTTGGGGGTAGTTTTCTACTTCCACGGATCTGCTCCCTTTTCAAGAAAGGGGAGAAGATTGTGTGCCCACCTCAGATTCGTTATTTTCAACTTTCTGGAAAGGGTGCGAAGATAGCGTCAGGCTCAACCGTCAACTGAGCCCCATGTCGTCTGCTTTCTTGTTTTTCTACGAGGATGGTTCGTGGTCAACGCCTTCACCACACCCGCCATCGGAACAACATGGCAGCCGGTCTCATGGTGGACCGGGCCACCAAGGACATCGGCGCGCCAGAGGGGGCCCAAGGAACCATGGACCGCGGCCACCCTCTACAGGACGGAGCGGCAGCTGGCCAGCCGAGCCCTGATCCAGAGCAAGGAGCTCAAGCGACAAGCTCGAGCTGATCGAGCCGCTGCAGAAAGAGCAGCATGTGACCAAGGAGCGGGCGAAAGAGCGGACGCCGAACGCGTCAACCAACGTGGCGAGCGCGACCTCCAACGGGACATCGCACTCGTCCAGCAGGCGCCGGCCGGACTCACAACGTCAGTCCGCCCAGCAGCGCCATCCACCCCCTGACGCCCACAACAACGTCTCCGTCTTCGACATGCCGGACGAAGCTTGAGGGGGGGGAAGTGTGGGCACCCTGGCGGCTCCGCACCCCAGTTGCCCAACTGCGAGGCAAAGGTGCCGAACGTTTCCCGCGTGGCGGCGACGTCACGCCAGCCACGCGCACATCGGATGCGCCGCCTTGATAAGGAAGATCAGAGGCGGCGCACGGAGAGTCGCTGACTGGACTCAGCCGCCGCTGGTAGCAATGTTAATCATCCTGTCCATGTCCCATTAAATGTAGTTTCTTGTTGTTGAAACCGTTGGCTCCGTGTTATTCCTCCGAGTCGGGTATGCAGCAAGGCAAACCGACCACAAAGTATAAAAATAAAATGTACCGGACCTGCAGCAGTTCGATACATAATATCTCGATGTTCGTCCAGGCATTGAAGTTCCGCATTTCTAAGCCGTGGTAGATCATGTTTCTCCGATAGGGGCTTCATTCTTCTCTTGCTGTTGAGAAGCACATCCAGAGCGTGGAAGAGTGAGCGAAGTCCATCCATTGATGCAGGACATTGGCAGCTGTCGTGAGTTGTCGTGCAAGAACTGAAATAATCTCCGCGAACTTTATACGGTTGCAAGAGCTCCAGTTTTGTGCACATTTGTCCATGGCCATTTTTTGGAGACGGCTACATGTGGTGCTTCTGCTGAGGATTTTCTTCGTGTCGGTTGTTACGATGAGGCTCAATGTATGACAAGCGCAAAGCAAATAATAAGGAACGGGTGGTCTCGAACGATCATGGGGAAAGTAACGTCTACCTCCCGCCCTGTAAGTAAAAGTAAATGAAGGCGTCTCATGTAAACCCGGATTGGTCTCACTAACTAAAGCAACAGCAAGATTGAGTAAGAACGCTCAGCTAAAGCATTTAAGTGGTAATATGCACACATACTATTCGTAATATAATTAATTCCAAATTATTCAAAGGGCTTAACAACGTTGCTCCCATTGTCAGCTACTATGCCTACAATCTTGGTCGTTTCCAAGCTAAAGTTTGCGTTGACATCCAAAAGTATGTCGGACACCCGGTGGTACGAATCCTTTCCGATGAATTGTCCGCAACTGATTGCCGTAGATTTCCGCTCTAGCGTGTCGGACTCCATCTGAGACGACAGAGGGAAATATCAGGTTCAGATATTTGCACTAGCCAAAAAATACTGTGAACCTCACTTAGCAATTTATACCGCATCTGCGACGACAAATACGTTGATGATCTGAACGAGCTCTTGAGCGTTCATGCATTTGCTGTGAATGCTCGTGACGCTCAACGAGCCACTAAACAATTCGCCCTCAAATTCACCTTAAAATTGCTCAGTGTTATGGAGGCCTTACAAGAGAGCATTCAGAGCTTGGATATGGCACTCGAGTGACGGGTTGGTTATTCTCTAGAAGGAATTGTCCGCCGTTTTACTCGTGAGCGACTGTTCATTTGAAATCACCTAGAATACAATTAAATATCCTTTTCTGCAGAATATTGAATTAACACTGTTGTCTCACCCAGTGCGACGCCCATGAAACTTTTTGTTGAAGTAGACTACACATCTGCGGTGTTGCACACATATGTCGTAGCTTCTAGGGCACATTCCATGCTGCGGAGTGTTGTCATCAAACGCGTCGTCGATTCTTCTGTCTTCGGAGAAATTACCGCCACTCCCGCTACTCAACATATAAAAAAAAATTAGGTTTTTTTCTCCTTGTATTACTGTACATTTGACGAACTCCTCGAACGCATCTTCCTCGACAAACTGCAGAGAAAGTATCGTCTCGACAATTAAGTTTAGTAGAAGTTAATACTCGGGGAACTTTACAGCCGAGCCGAAATAACTGACTATCCTTGGCAGCTGTTCTCCTTGTCCCGAGCACCCATTGGTTTTCCCACGTTCACAGTTCTGATTCCTAAATCTCTTCGAATACTCTTCGTACTGCGACGGGCCGCTTGCATGTTTACTTTGTTATGAAGTACGCGAGAATAGTCCATAAACACGTATAAAACCAATGAACGTGAATACAACCAACTTACAAGGCAGAAAGCGAAAATACAGCTATGTTGACGAAGCGGCTCTTAGCTTCTGGTGTAGCTTTAAATTCGAAGTGGATTTGTTCGAACTCAAGATTACATTTCTATAATGTAAAATTATTAACACTTGCCTTCTAAGGGTTAAAAAAACGAGCCGCTCAGAATAGAGCGGGCTGCACCGGCATTAACTTTGGTCATTATTCGAACTTCTGCAATGCGTCTGCAATCCTGTGTGAAGGTCACCAGTGCAACGGGAGAGGAGAAATGCCCAGATTTCACAAGAGACCCGAGCAAGACACCACTCGTGTGACGTCCGATCCGGCCACCTGTCTTTCCCAGATTCTGTGGTCAAAGACAGCACCAAAGGAAAGGGGAAAAAACCGGAGTGAAGGAAAAAGGGGGGGGCACTTCTACTTCTACGCTTCTTTGTCGAATTGAAATTCGACAAAGAAGCGTAGGCTGATTGGTGCTGGGAGCACATGGAAAAACACCAAACGAGGGAGTACAGGGGGCATGGGTTGGTCGTCTTTTGAGAGCATCATGGAGGCAATTAGTGAGTTGAAATTTGAACAAAGCTTGACTGAAATGGATATTACGCGGTGGACACGGAAGGTATTCAAGTATTTATATATGAGAAGTCTACACACAACATGGACAAACCGAATTCGAAAGTTTACATTTAAATACCTATAAACTGGTGATGGGGCTAAACAGACTACTTCAGTAAAAAAGGGGTGAAAGAGGCAGGGAGGAAAACGTGGGAGGGAAGAATGCAGGAGAAATCAGTTCTAACAGTGTGCTTGTCACGAAAACAGGACATAAGAAAGGAAAATGGGTATGACAATTCACTGGGAAGTTCTTTGCTGTTCGAGGCGGGAACGGGAGTTTTGAGGACGAGGACGTGTAGGGCTAAATTTTAGGAGACAGACACATTATGTGCCGCCTGCAATAATGAGAGCGAGACACTAGAGCACTTGGTTTTGAAGTGCGCGGGGCTTCGCCTTGCCTTCCCTGAAGGGGTAACGGATTTAGCCGGGGCCCTGGGTTTTACTGGCGACGATGGAAGGACGGAAGAGAAAAGGATTACAGTGACAAAGAGTCGATTAGAAGATTGGTGGAAATTATCTAGGGAAAACTAAATGATGGACAACTAACTAGCACAGCTGGGCACAGGCAGGACAAAGGACAATTGGGAATCCCTCCCGCGCGGCTCTGGCCCAAAGTCTCAACGCTGTCTCCCAGTGAGTCCGGTGCCGGTGAAACGCCGACAAGTTTTGACCAGAGGAAACTTGGTGACTGCTTTGCCGGGGGGAAAATATGTGTGTGTGTGTTGAGGGGGGGGGGACGTTTTTAGTTTTTTTTGCCCGATCCCTCGAAGGTCATCCTGGTGATATCCCACACTGCCTGGGGATATTTAGGGGGAGAAAATTGGCCTTAGAAAGGCGGGAGGAATCATATAAAGTTTTTGTTTTTTAGACTTAGGCTAGGTGGCGCAGGCTACAGCCCGTTACAAAGGGTATAGCCATTACCATCCATCCATTCATCCATCCATCCGAAGGAGAAGATGAGAAGGAGAAACAGGCAAAGGAGGAGAAAAGAGGAGAAAAAGGTTACCGACAGCGAGCCTGGTAAAAAAGTTAAAAGAAAAAGAAAAAAAAAACGGCAGCGAGAAGCGGCGCGCGAGGACCCGAGGCCGGACCATGAAGTTATTACAAAAAAGGCTAGAGGCTCAGGTGGCGCAAGGGTCTACGGGACTTCCGGTTGCAGATTGAAGCAGACAGCAACCAGTCTACTTTTCCAATCTTCCTGTGAATTCCTATGAGAAAACGCACGTGGTTTTTTTCTTCTTCGCCATTGAATAATAGAAATCAACCTAGTTTCTTCACTTGTAATGGGTACTATGTAGCTTTATTCACATTATAAAAGTGCAATTTATTTAATTACTGTTTCTTTTTATTACTGAGCGATGTTCAATTTAGCAAATATTGAGGCCCAAGTTTATGTTGTACAGCCTAATATGTCAATACAAGCTATCAATTCAAGCAAAAATAACAATTAAAAGGGCGTAGGGTTTATTCAAGCTGTAAGAGCATTCAGAAGACGGAAACGCAGTTTGTTACTAATGTAAAGTTTGTTACTAATCGAGAACGCGTTCTTCGTTCCATAACTCCATGCTTCGTTCTTGTCGTCTCTTTTGATTGTTTGATTTGGCATATATTAGCATCCTTTTGGTGTTTTGTCAAGCTGACTCACACTGTGTGCTTCATAACATTAAGAATATGCGTAAAGACGTGCCCTATAATAGTAGTCGGCAACGTCAACACGTATTATACATGTGTATTGTGCCATTTTAGCGCAGTGTTCGACGCAGGAATTCTAAAGAAAAACACTCTGACACTTATTTGTATACATCCGATTGTAAAAGGTTCCAAACTTTTAGAGCGCAGCTCTTAGGCGCCCGTTTCCGGCTTAAGCGGCGTCGCCGTTGCCGTCGCCGTCGCCGTCGCCGTCGCCGTCACCGTCGCCGTCGGCGTCAGCGTCGGCGTCGCCATCGCCGTCGGCGTAACCGCGCGGTGCACGATGGGTAAGTTCGCCTAATCAAGCGGCAAAATTTCCGCCGCTGAATCTAGCGGTAAATTTTCCCCGCTAAACTGAGCGGAAAATTTTCCCCGCTAAATCTAGCGGAAAATTTTCCCCGTTAAATTTAGCGGCAAAATTTGCCCCGCTAAATTTAGCGGAAAAGTTTCCCCGCTAAATCTAGGCGGAAAATTTTCCCTGCCAAATTTAGCGGATAAATTTCCCCAGTAAATTTAGCGGGAAAATCCCCTCCTCGAGGTCACGCTGCAGGACCCCCCCCGAGGTCACGTGACACCCCGTGCTTTCCCCCTCCACCTCAAGAACTGCGCTCTAATTCGGCGTTACAGGGAGTTGTAAACGGCTTTCATTTTTTTCATTCTAGTCACAACACTAAGCAATATTTCGATCTTATAATCGAGCGCGAAAAGAAGACGCATTGGCGTTTTCCCATAGGAATGCATTTCCGGAAGTCAAATTTAGACTGGTTGTTGTCTGCTTAAAAATGCAACAGCACACTAGCGCCACCTGAGCCTCTAGCGTTTATTGTTAATAACTTTATGGGCCTGACAGAAAGCGGCCGACGACGAGCGAACCTGAGAGCTGAAAAACAAGTAGTGTACAACGAAATACCCAAGCCTGGCAGAGTATCGCGATACAAGCGATACATCGTAAATGTATTTCACTACTGATATACAAATATATTTTTGAAAAGTATCTCGATACAGCGAGAGAGATACACGAAAGTATGTCTAAGTTACTATCGCGATACTTCCCAGCCCTGCTACCGTAAATGACAATTTAGGCTCAGGTTCGCCCTTTATACTTGTGTGTTCGTTCAGATCTGTGCAGTGCCGGATACTCAAACAAGTAAAAGTGCCGCAAGCCGTGGTACTTTCTATATACTAAGAGAGGGATTATTTTACTAGTTAATTCGAGCGCGTTGTTATAATGAACACTTAAAACCCGAAAGAATCAAACCATTAAAGACGTACACGGACGACCACACTCTTTCAAACAGCAAAAACGTTTAATTTTAGTCACAAAAATTCACAAATATTGTAAACTTAGTGCGTCATGTGCCCTCGAAATAGCCAATTGTAATACAGGGCACACCGAATAGAAAACGAAGACGGCTTAAGCGCCGACGTGCAGCCTTTGCTTTCTTCAGGGAAGATAATCCCTTGGCGCTCCCCTCGGCTAAGCTGCGAAAAAAACCAAGTTGAGGCAAGGTAAAAAAAAAATTAAGAGGATATAGGAAAGGAGGAGGTGGCCAAAAGTGGAAAACGCGAAGTGTACGTTGGCTTTCAAGTGAATGCTTGCTTTGAATTCCTAAGCAGAGTTGAACAGAACTAAAAAAAAAAATAGACAACATCGTGCATCCTTTCGCAATAAAACCGTGACGTCGGAAGGCGCGGTTTTCATCATCGTAGACTCCACGGTCAACGTACGACGCACTGTCCTTTTCTTCATAGGCAGGGCCGCGCGTATGTGACAATCAAGCGGCTACCGACAGGTCTGCATTCACCACCACAATTCTCATGTTTTAGCGTTCTTCTCTTCCTCCGCTCTGTTCTCGCAATTTTTACGCAAACGTTAACAAGAGTCGGCGGAATACCCGGAATCGGCATCGTTCGTTTCCGGTCATACGAGCCTCGAAGCCGCACAGGCTCTTTGCTTTGTACGTCGCCACTGTACACTGCAACACGCGGCTGACTTACACCGAACGCCGTCGACTTTGAAAAGAACGACAACATTGCCCTTACCAAATGTGGTATCTTTGGGCTTCTAAACCTTTATGACTCGTACCACTCGACTTAGCTGAAGTCCAGGCCATACTTGAATATTAATATATCACGCATAAAGTCTTCAGCCATTTTTTTCTTGATCTCAATATTGGTTCACCACGATGAATGTGAATCTGAATGTTGATGTCAGAGATGGCAAAATTACATTCAAAAAGTAATTAAATTACATTCCTCGTAACTTTTCTGAAAACTTCTAAAACGTAATTAAATTATATTACAAACTACCGCAGACTAAAATAATGACCTTAGAATACAATTACTTTCCAAAAATAATTAAATTACTCAATCATTACTCTTCAATACCTTGAGGCAGTAATTGGGGCTCATTTCATTTACAATATATGTACACAAATTCAGATAATAATAATATAATCGTTTATTTTCACTCCAAAGGAGTGTGGAGAGCACGGAAAAAGCTGCAGTTGCAGCTTGACAGGCCCCTGCCCCCCAACACTTGACATCGGGTACAGTATAAAATTCAAACTAAATAATCAACTCAAAGCATAGCAGAACATTTAAAGACTAACCAACGAAGAGGCGAATAACAATACAGACATAAACGCACAAAATATATACCGGGTTTAGTAATAGTAAAGTAATGATAATGCAAATATTATAACTGGTGAATCAGCATAAATAACACACTATACATGCAGCACACCATACATACACGCATACATACATACATACATGCATACATACCTAGTCAAGTAAAACATAAGGTGATGAAATTGCAGACATCATGATGCACAAAAAAACCATACATACATACTATACAACAAGGTCACATAAAAAAATACTACAGCGAGAAACCATATAAGCATAAAGAAAAATTCGAAAAACGTCGCATCAGTAAGATATGAAATGTGACTTCAGGGACTGTTTTGTTGATGTTTCGGGTGTAATGTTTTGTTTTGCGAGGTTGTTAAGGAGAACAGGCAAGGTATGAAGTATAGATTGATGTCCATACGAGGTTCTGACGGTTGGTATTTTCCATATTTCGGGCTGTCTGATATTATACGATGGTATGTGTTTAATTAGATTAAATAATTGTAGTAGTGGTGCGTTGTTTATTGTTACTGCATTTTTATAAAGAGAAACTAGTCTGAAATCATGCATTTTTAACACATTTATAATATTTAATTCATTAAAATACTTACGAGTTGATGTAAACCATGGAACGTTAGTTATAATACGTAGAGCCCTTTTTTGTGCGACGAGTAAGTTTAGCATGTTCTGATTTGTAGTTGTTCCCCATACGACATGACAGTAAGTGAGAGTCGACAGAAACAAAGAATTATATAGGAGTTTTTTTTGTGTTTTGTGGCAAAATATGTCTGTGTTTATTCATCAAGCCATTTAGTTTGTTTAATTTCATGCCAACGTGGTTTATGTGTTGGTCCCACGTGAGATGTTCTGAGGAGAGATGTTCTGAGAAGAGATCTCCCTGTTTACAGCGCAACAGCTTATGCGCCTCGAAGTGAATCATACTCAACAGCTGTTTTGCTGGCGCACAAAGCATAATTGTTAAACATGATGAATAGCTTGAGTAAAGCGGTAACCTGGACCAGTTGGTAAACATTGAACATGTTGAAAAATCGCGCACAAAGAGACAAGGATAAAAGAGGAAGAAACGCAGAACCCAGACAGGCGCGTACTCACAACTCTGGTATATTAGGTGATAAAAGGAAAGATGAAGCAAGATTCATTCATTGCAGGGGACACCGGCACAAGAGGAAATACAGTTCTCTCACAGTAAAAAGATCGCAAAAAGGCAACTTCTTTTTCGCTCAAAGGAACCCACGGCTAACTAACGTAGCGATCGGTCAAACCCAAGATGGTAAACACCTGGAGCACCTCGCCCTTGTTTGTTTTTCTTTAAAGCGCCCAATGATTGAGGTTTTTCTCTAAATATGGTGAGCGCGTACCATCGGGTTCGAATGAAATGCAAACAGTGACAGAACTTCGAGCCCATTACCGGCGCAGCTTCCAAGCTTGGCGAGGTTCAAACACATCGGAGTAGGACGCACAACGTCGCAGCTCCCTACTCCGATGTTTTAGAGCGCAGCTCTTAGGCGCCCGTTTCCGGCTTGAGCGGTGTCGCGTTGCATTATGAGACGTTTCCAATAATGACGTCACGCGTGACGTCACGTGTGACGTCACGAGGGCAAGCTTTCCCCGCTAAATATGGCGGAAAATTTCACCGCTAGATATAGTGGGAAACGTTTCCCGCTAAATTTAGTCGGAAAATGTTACCCTCGTGACGTCACACGTGACGACACGAGGGCGAATTTTTCTCGCTAAATTTGATGGGAAAACGTTTTCGCTAAATTTAGGGGGAGATTTTCCCGCTAAATTTAGTAAAGAAATTTTACCCTCGTGATGTCACACGCTATGTCACCTGACGTCACGCGTGACGCCACTCAACCCGGGAAAATGTTTCCGCTAAATTTACTGGGAAAAGTTTCCTTCTAAACTTAGCAGAAAAATTTCCCGCCAAATTTAGCGGCAAAATTTTATCCTTGTGACGTCACACGTCACGTCACGTTTGACGTCAGTCGTGATGTCACGAGGGTAAAATTTTCGCAATAAAATAGAAAGCGCGCAACAAACAAGGACGGAAAAGAGAGGACACGTACGACAGACAAGTGCTTACTCGGAACTGAAGTTATATTTTTCATGAACTGCTACCAACAAATCCCACTTTCAACCCTGCGGTAAAATTTTCCTGATAGATTTGGCGGGAATTTATTTCCGCTAAATTTAGCGGAGAAATTTTCATGCCAACAATTTACGGCCAAATTTAGTGGAAATATTTTACCCTCATGACGTCACTTGTGAGATCACGTGACCCTCCCTCCGTCTCAAGAGCTGCTCTCTAATGCGGCATTACAGATAACTGTAAACGTGTTTCACATTTTGAAAGTCGCCAAGAACAACCCTAGCTTGGAAGCTGCGCCGGTAGTTCTTTAACATCAACTGTAGGAGGTCACCTTTTAGTACATTGTAGGACCTGTACGTGTTCACCAACTTTAGAAAAAACCCAAGTCATTGCACGCTTCAAAGAAAAACAAACACGCGAGGTGCTCGAGGCGTTTACTATCTTGAGTTTGACCGATCGCTGCGTTAATCAGCCGTCAGATGCTTCAAGCAAAAAAAATAAAAATAAAAGTTTACTTTTTTTTGCGTGTTAGCCACGGAGGGGGGGGGGGGCAGAAATAAAGGCGTGGTTCCTGACAAAGCCTCTGCCCCTAAGGTTCAGCAGCTCAAAGTAGTTAAATAATAACAAACTCTACTAAACATTATACAATTAAAATAAAACAAGACAAAGACATAAGGGAAAATTGACTACATTCATTTGGTAAAAAAAAACACTATAAACGTCAGTAAGTGTTGGTCGTGTAAAACCGAAAACAGTAACAACAAACAAAAAACTTTAGTGCTATCTTAAGTACAACGAAATATCAGCATCAGCAGCAAGTTCAGATGAAGGTATACAATGAAAACACATATCTTTGAAGTTAGCTACACCTAGTGATTATGTTCTTCGTGAAATACACTATCGAAATGAGAAAGCGATTTCACTGCCAACCAAGAAACTTCTACAATGCCTTTTAAAACCGGCAAAGGTGTTATTTAAGTTAATGTTGAGGTCCGTTGTATTTAGTGTTTTAGCTGTTTGAAAAAGTAAAGTTTGTTGGCCATAATTGGTTCTAATGGCCGGCATCCTTCGCTTTGGATTTCTAATCGGATATTCACTTAGGCTGTTCGCTGATGTGGTGTAAAGTCTATTTTTATGTATCCGTAGTAAAAGTTTGAAGTAATATATTTGATCTGCCTTAAGCATATTATATTTTATGTAGAGTGGTTTTGTCCTTAAATTTCTGGTTTTCCCATTATAATTTTCACACATTCGTAACATCTTTTTTTGCAAAAGGATAATTTTATTATAATTCGCCGCTCTCGTCGTTTCGCAGACCAGAATACCATAACTAATTTTGGAGTAGGATAAGGAATAATATGTTGTGTGTTTTGACCAGGTCGGTATCAAATTTTATATTCCATAGATGCATCCAGTTACCCGGGATAAATCAGCCTATAGTTTGTTTACATGAAAATTCCATGATAGGTCCTCAGGGAGCCAGACGCCCAAAAACTTTTGTTCTGCCACCTGCTCCAATGTTGTGCCCTCGTATATTACGTTAATGAAACTGTAGTCTTGCTTATTTGCTTGTCTAAAAATGATATACTTCGTTTTTTTTGTATTTATTTGTAGGCGATTTATTTGCAACCATTTTAATAATTTCGAAAGATATTCATTAGCCAACTTCTAGGCGCACTTTTTCGTCACACCAGCGAAGAATATATTTGTGTCGTCTGCGTGCATTATTAGTTCAGGGAACCTGGTATTGACGTAATGTCCATAATGTACACGAGGAATAATGGAGGGCCTAAAATGGAGCCTTGAGGAACAGCATGTCGTATTTTCACTTTATTAGATGAATGCTCATTTATAGATGCCTATTGATAGCGATCTGAAAGATACATTTTTATATAGTCGGTTACAAGTCAAGAAGGTAGGAGAAGCTCCTCTAATAAGTGTGATGCGCCCGTTTCAAATCCATCCGCATTCGAAAAAATAGTTCCCTGCAAACGCCCCTTCTTTCGCTTCAATGAATAGATAATGGCTACAGAGTGACGCCAACTTGTCTCCTTCATCGCAGAAGGAACCGAGCCCCTGAAAGTGGCCATTGTATCCATCAGATGGGGAACCTAACCCACCAAAGTCGTTTTTGTTTCCACCGGAGGGGGAAAATTCTAATATCCCTCTCGTGGCTTCCACAACGCTAAGTCAAAGTTGAAAGATAAAGCAACTATATACAGGAAGGCCAAACCCTCTCCCACGTTGGCCACGACGTCACGGAAACGATGGGACACTATTGGATGTGGAGGTGGTGGAGTGATACATGAATCCCTTTGAGGGGCATTTGCCGCTACCTTCTTGACCTGTCACTTACCTTAGTCTTAGCGCAACTCCTCGTACACCGTAGATTTCAAGTTTTTTCAATAGAGTATGGTGTTGCACAGTATCAAACGGTTTTTGTAATTCCAAAAATACTGCAAGAGTGAATACTTTGTTTTCAATATTTTCAACAATTCTATCCTTTATATTATTTAGTGCTTGTTCCGCAGACCTATTCTTCTAAAAACCGTATTGAGCCTGCGCTAACATTTGGTGCTTCTAAAAACAAATCATTAGCCTGCCATTCATAATGCGCTCAAAAATCTTTGAGAATACGGGAAGAACCGAGATCGGCATATAATTATTAATATTTGTATCTCCTTCTCCCGTATTTACCAGGGTTACTTTGGCTATTTTTTATTCTTAGGGAAAATCACCAGACTCAATCATCATATTTATTATATGGGACAAAATGGGACTCATAATGCCCGCGGTCTGCTTTATGGATAAAGGTTTTATTCCATCATTTCCAGCGGCAACATAATTTTTTTTAAGTTTCTAATTATTCTTTGAACTTTATTTGAGGTACTTGGATTTAGCATGATAGACTGTAGCTGATTCATCGTGGATACACTGTTATCTGCGCTGACACTTTTCCCCACGTAGGTGCCTACGTTAATAAATTGCAGATTCGTTTCGCCTCCTAGTTGTTTTCCAGATACATTTATATTGTCTATTAAGATTTTCTTCAAGCATTATCGCGTTGACCTCCTACTAGAGCACTGCACGGGCCCGGGCTAGCCCGAAGGCCCGAGCCCGGCCCGGCCCATGGGCCGTGCTGTGGCCGGGTGGCACGCATTTTCTCGATCCCGGGCCGGGCTCGGGTTTGAACAAAAATATTTTCAGGTCGGCACGGCCGGGGCCGTGTCGGGCCGTGGCTGGGCAGTCGTGTGCCACAAATCCTAATTTGTTGATAACAAAGTGTGCTCGTTGTTCGTTTAGGTTCAATGAAAACAAGCAAGCGAAATGCAAAAACACTACGACGCCGTTAAAGAAAAAAAGAAAAGACGTCTTGCATTTGGAAAGTTTTCACGTGGATAAAAGGAAACGTATGGATTCCACCAGCATAGTGGGAAAGTGCGGTCAAGAAAAAGAGGGCACTCCAGTCGCAAGGTACAACATGAGTGTGCTCTTCCTCTGCCTTTCTAACGAAAGAACAAAAAAACAAAAAAAAAACGTGAGTTTAATTTTTTACTTTGTGAAGAGGGCCGCACTATGCCACCATATATGAGAACTTCCATAGATAATTTTATGCTTATACAGCCGTTTGAAGATGCACTAGCATGATTGTGATTGTTTTTTCACCAAATAAAAACATGTAGAGAGGAAAGTTCTTTGTGAAACGAATTGAACAACGAAAAGTCCAATATCTCTTCACGAAATGCATACAGTAAATATTATGTTCAACGTTATGTTGTCAGTGAACATCCATAAATTGAGGCAATATTATATTCGCCAGAAATACATGGAAGAAGGGCGCGCCGTGCGCCTGTCTCCGGGACGCTCCAAGCTTCAAGTGTCCACCGGTGTTCCCCCGAACGCCAATCCCCCGAGGAGCACGTTCTCGGTGCCGAAAGCAAGCGGATGAAGCGGATGTGATTCTTGCATCATAGAGCGAAAACAACCTTTGAACGTAACCCGAGCCGCATCAGCTGGGGGCGCGCTCGTCCGCTCCGTTGGTGCCCAACACAGACACATCACTCACAAACACAACAGTAAATAAAATATTGCCCACTTTTTTTTCCTCAAAATCACTTAGGAAGTGCATATTTCACCCAAGTTCTCGAAAATACATAGCTGAAGTCGGGTTATTTATTGTGTAAAAAAAAACTCTGTTCAAGTTTTAAATATATTTAAATCAAATATGCTCGCTTTCTGCTTGGACAGTTTTTAGGTTAAAGCCTGCAAACTTTTTCGGGTTCATGTATATATACTGTCGGGCTCAAGCCGGGCTCATGTTTATATTTAAGAAAAAAAAATTTTTAGGCTTGGGACGGGCTGAAGTTTTTGTCTAAAAATTTGGTCGGGCCCGGGCAGTGTCTCTTCCGGACCGGGTTGGGCCGGGCCTAGAAATTAAATATTCTGTCGGGCTCAGGCCGGGCCCGGGCCGTGCCTTTACCGGGCAGGGTCCGGCCGGGTCTAGAAATTCCGACTCGTGCAGTGCTCCACCTCCTATTGGTTAAAACATTTACGGTGTCCCATACCTTTCTACCATCATTGTGATCATGCAGAAGCTTATTTTGATAAAAATCGCACTTCGCGCTTTTCAGATCGGAGTTCAGTTTGTTTCTAAACCTTTTGAATTCAGTTAAAAGACAGGGATCCTGACTTACGACGACAGCATGAAACTTGCGTTTTTTCTTCCTTCTATTTTTTTACACAGGTCACCAGATAACAACGGTATTCTTATTTTCTTGCTTCCTTTTATCTCTCTCAAGGGAAACGCAGCATCATAATTCTGTCTAAATTGAGTCTCAAAGATTTTATAAGCACGGCCCGTCTCACGTTGTTCGTAGATGTCATCACAACTTTCTTGTTTTATAATGCAGCCAAAAGTTTGTAGTGAATTGTTGTTTGTTGGGCGGTGCCAAGACGTTTCTTTTTCGTTGTAATGTTCCCCAGTTAATTAAGACCCAGAACATAAGATGGGAAGATGGTCACTAAAGTCCTAAAATATAGCACCAGCTGTAATCTGCCCACTATCTAGATTTGTAATGCAGACGTTGCGAACATCTGACTGTGACTGAACTGTATTCCCTCTGGTGCCGGTGTCCCCTGTCATGAATGAATCTTGCTTCATCTTTCTTTTCTTTACCTCAGTTACTCAATTGTGGGTACGTGCCCGTCTGGGTTCTGTGTTCCCTCCTCTTTTATCCTTGTTTCTTTGTGCGCGATTTTTCATCATGTTCGATGAATAGCTTCTTTAGATGTGACTCAAAGACAGTCGACTCACCACTTTCGCTGCTGAAGCAACGGTGGAGGTTGTTATTTATAGGGTAATGTGTTCCCGTCTCCCATGTTCAGAAGTTATAGTCTGTGTCAGTATGTTAATTCGGGCCATGGGAGCTCGTTCTTACAAAAAGTCGTCACGTAAAACGTTTACCATCCGCCTTGGACGCAATATAATCCTATTCATCTAAGAGCACTAGTTGATGTATTCCCGGTCATTTCTCTCAGTGAGACTTGCTGCCAAGCACCCGAAGAGCAAAAGTTATTGCGCGTTGTCACACCAGGGGCTGGTTATTTGCTAGGCAGAAGCGTCACCAGTTGAAAAAAAAGATGGCGCGAGCTTCTTAAAATGTGTACTTTCCCCACAAACGGGTGGCAATATGTTCTTGTAGGCTTATTCCCGAATAAAATTCCTAAGGAAAGGCAGCGAGGCATACCGCGAGCGGCACCTGCTTTGCTTGATTCACGCTTTCTCCGACCACAAAACGCATCTTTGCCTTACAAGGCCAAAGATACGCAAGAAACGTTCTGAGGTCTTGTCAAAGCATTTAGAATTAAATATTTTTTCCTGTCGTTTTTTGTCCGCAATGGTCAAAGCTTAAAGTTTGACCTTGCTTGAACAAAGAGTAAGAAGTATGGCGATCTGTTTGCCCTGTCCTCTTAAGTTTTAAAATATGTTGACCTCAGTGGTGATGATCCCTTCGCCTTGTAGCCTACAAGCCGTCCAGCATTAACCCGACTGTACGGTGGAAGCTACAGGCTCGTAGGAACAGTCACACGTTTATCTTTCGCCACGTAACCACGCTCTCGTTCATACCTACGCTCAGAGAAAGGGACGGGTCAGGTGATCAAAGGAAAGTTCTTAATTAGCTCTGGTGAGCTCCTAGCTCCCACCGCACGGTTAGCTTAGAGATGAACGAAGCAGAGTATCGTCGTGATAACGTGACGGCGTGAATTTGTCTTGCCTGGGGTTCGTGAGCCCTCACCTTCCTGCGATGTCTACTTTCCTAAAATGTGTACTTTCCCAACAAACTGGTGGCAAGACGTTCTCGTGGGCTTACTCCCGAATAAACGTCCCAAGAAAAGGCAGCGAGGCATGTGGCCCTGAACACTGCCATTGCCTCGTGTATTATAGAAAGCCGGTCAGTTGCACGACGGAGCCATTGAGTTCGCGGCCGCGGGAAAATGGCGAGGAGGAGAGCCGAACGTTTGGTTACCCATATGGCAGCGCAGAGTCACTTCTGGGGTAACCTAGAGTAGCTGCACAGGCTCTGCTTTCAGAGCCAGATTATCGCGTTCCTTTCCCTTTCGCCGCCAACTCCGTATTGGCGAAGAAGCGGTTACGAGCTTGATACGAACTTTGTGTGGCAAAGCGAGCTTGCAGGCGCCGAGTTTCGGGCAGAATCATATCTGTCGCTTTGCGTTTGCGATATATACAACCTACACCAATATAGAACGAACTGGAAGGTTCCATGACATTGAACCTTATGTGTAGCCAGTGGGTACAGTATAATCGCGTTGTGATATAGCGCGAGCGATGTTTTAAAACATGTTTTCAATGTTTGGGAAGACGACAACACGGATGACGATCGCGTAGCTCGAGCATCCGGGGCTCTTGCAGAAGCGACGGTCGCGTCCCACAGTGCGGCCTTGGATCCACCATGGCCACCCTGAGAGCCCCCTTGCGGCACTCTGCGCCGCAAGACGGAGCATATACAGTAGGGAGTTTTTGTAGATTGCGTTTTCCTCTCCGCTAAGCCCTCCGCACCGAAGAAGCTGCTACTAGAAGCCGATCTTGACTGTAGAGTCCCTGGTATCGTAGAGGGTTGCGAAGAGCAATTCGAACGGCGAAAACCGTCTACGAAAAATCCCTGGTTTCTCTAGGGTAACCCAGAGCCGTGCATAGAGAGAGTTTGGTCGATGGGAGGCTTAGGGAGAGTCAGGGCGTGCACCAAACGCAGAAAGACGGCTTGACATGCTCTCTTGGCCAACCAGAAGCCTAAAGGATCCCCTAGCGGTGGTACCGAGAAACTGTTTTAATCAAAGCTTAATGTTGGCATATGGTTCTATTAAGCGCGTAAGAGTGAAGTGTAGTAATCCTTCATGGTTGAAAATGAAGTGCACATGATGTTTCGATCATGATCATGCCGAAAGATGTAAGAAACGAATGTGCCGCTCAACTCTGTTTTGCTCGGACAGAGTATGACCACTCGGACGGCAGATTCCCGGCCCTCTGCGCTTGGTATACAGATTATGTCTATCGTTCCGAAAGTCGCACTCTTCCACCTTGATTTTGATGACCATGATTGAAACATCAAGTGCACCATATGTTCAGTCACCGAGAGTTTTACTCCGACGCACTTATTAAGTTTGTCGCGACCACTGCCAGGATGTTATTTCCGGCTTCTGGTTGACCACATTCGAATTTGTGAAGACACCCTGGATCACACCCAGCCCGCTTTCGGCCAATAGTGCCTCCTCATTTGTCTCCTATACTTCCCAACGAATGTCAAAAATCTCTACATATACGGCTATGGGGTAACCTAGAGTTCCTGTATAGGGTCCCTACGCGAGCCAGAGTTGCGCGTTCATCTCCGTAGCGCCGTCTTTCCTGCACGGCATGGTGATCCCGCTTCTCACGGGGCTGAATTCGGCGAATAGCGGCGCCGCGTGTTCGAGGCGCGCGGCGCGCTCAAAAGCTGGGGAACGTACGCCGGGGCGCGTGCAACGTCTACTTTCCTGCACGGCACCTGATCCGGCTCCTCACGTGATTGGATCTCGGCAAATAGCTGCGCGGCGGCACGTGGAAAACAGACGCGCAACTCTGGCTCCCGTACGGAGCCTATACAGGAACTCTAGGGTAACCCTCCAGCTAGCGCCAACAATACGCCCAGTGGCCTCTCCGCGAAACAGCAACAAACCTCAAATATATAATAAAAAAAGCCAAAAATGAAAGGGACAAGAAGAGTGGACACAACACAAGGTGCACTGGTAACTGAAGTTTATTTAATAAAAAAACATATTAAAAGCCGTTGTAGAAGACCTATTGGTAAAAAACATTGATGAAACCACCTGATGAAATCAAACTCATTCCCTGAGAGGGCAAGGGAGGGTTTGCTGACGTACTCATTTCCTTTTATCCGAAACTCAAGCGCCTCGTGAAATTCTCGGCACACTTTTTTTATATTTCGCTAGAATCTTGACATCATGCAGAACTGGTGAGCATGGGCAACGACTACAATGGATGGCAAGAATACAAGACGAACTTGCTTTCATGGCTGCCTCTTCGTGTGCACCGACATTTTCACACTGCATAATGTTAAGATATTAGCGAAATATAAAGAAAAAGTGTGCGAGATTTTCACGAGGCGTTTGAGATTAGAAAAAAAACATTAGTGCTTCAGCGAACCCTCCTTTGTCCTCTCAGGGAAGGAGTTTGATTTTATCGAGGAGTTTCATCGATTATTGTGACGAATAAGCGTTCTGAAGCGGCTTATATCATGTGTTATTTATTAACTAAACTTTAGTTGCGAGTGCGCCTTGTGTTGTATCCACTCTTGGTTGTCCCTGTCCTTTTCGATTTCAATATGAACCAACAGCCCAACTCTCCACTTCGCAACAACAAACCCCACCGGAGAAAAAAGAAAGGTGGCTACCGGCGCGTCGAGAAACAAGAGAGAGGCGGAATAGCGCTCGCCTTGTTTTTTTATCTCCTTTCCTCTTTTCAGCGGCCACTTTCTTTCGCGATTTGTTAGGATTATTAGAATAAAAGAGGCTATAAAAGGGTTTGCACTGTACGAGCGCACGTACTTGGCGGGAAGACTGAAAGCCCAGAGCCCGCGCTTGTAGCATCGGCTGCGTCTGGAATTAAGCTGATACGAAGCATAGCATTCCGGTGCTGGTATTAGCTCCGTAAGCAATTATAAATAATATTTATAGCCTGAATCCAAACGCACAGCAACCACGCTATTCCATATTAGTTCCAATAAGATGTAAAAAGTGTGCAGTATTCTGTGTGCGTCATGACCCGTTGCTAAGCGTGCCACGGTCACGCGCACGGGCTCGAACGTCGAGTCTGGGTGGCGCGTGCCGCGAGCGCTATTTCTGTCATAAATGATTATTGTTCTAATTAGTCACTGGATCCTGGGAAAGTAGCGCCAAGATACTTTTCCAGCATGGTCGCCAATTTGGTTCATGGAATGAGGAATTTCTCCTTGACCTCCCCGTTCTTGGTGAGCCGATCTAAATTCTGTTGTGACGGGTAGTTTTATACGAGATTTTGCTATCCACATACCTGCGAAACGAGCCCACATCTTCGTACCACCACCACAGGCGGTGACGGTGCTTAGAGGCTTGAAAAATAATTTTCTCGTCTGCAAATATGAGACATGCACAATTCCATTGTAAGAGATCCGTGGACGTTTCGAACCATGGTCCAAAGTGCTAAACTGACAAGCACAAGAGAGGAGACGAACACTAGCGCCCGTGTTTCTCTTCTGTCTCCTTTCTCGTCTTCTCTCCTGTGTGTGTCCTTTTAGCGCTTTTAACAATGTTTCAAAATGTTCATCACCAACTAGCCCAACAACATGTACTTTTAGAGATCCGTGGAGATGGGCGTGACTGATAAGTTGATTGCAACCCAGGGCCAAAGACGCTTAAATGGGTGAGGAACGCCATTCCTTTGATGATGCTCCATGGTAATCTTGGCGCGACTGGTTTTGACCGACCCTCCCGCAGCTTGGAATATCTGAATGGACCGGAATGGCGATTGCCATTGCAAAAAATGACCAATTAGCCAATTGCCTTGCGAGGTTTTGGTCGTTTGTATGTTAGTATTTGTTTCTGTTCGGCTAGCAGGAATGGAGGAAAATGGCGCTACTTTCTCAGGACCCAGTGACTTTAGTTCTAACCTCCCACCTGTGTGGATATCTCTTTTCTTCTTAGGTGTGCCCGCTGGTCCCCAGCCACCGATAATCTTTCGTCTCACACGCTGCACCACGTAAGCCACATTATCCCACTTGCAGGCCTTCCTGGGGTCTGCCTTTCTTATCTTTAGAAATTTCCTACACCCTTTTCTATTCGTAATCCATGATCACTAAGCAAATGAGGAGTTTTCTGTAGATGTTTTGATAAACAAGTTACGTTACGTGATAACATTTCTTCTAGAAAGTTTAAATAAACTATTAAAACTAAAACTACTGATAGATTGGGTGATGCATCTTGGCTCAGATTTGCTCAGGGAAAGCAATGAGAGTAATGATAATGATAAAAACACTAATAACGTCACACTCACATCCGCACAACAAAATAAAACTAGAAAATAGAAATAAAAACAAATTTTATTAATGCCTTCTTTACAGTATTTTGTCAAAGTACATTAATATCTCTGATCTTCATAAATCTAAATCTATTAAATAGTGAGTGCTTCGAAAAACGCGCTGTTACTGTAGTTTCTGTAATACTACGTCTGCAGTTGACACCACTGATGTTACAGCTATGGCAACTAATAGTTGCGTTTCAAAGCAAAAGTTTATACATTACTGAAGGTATTCCTGAATAGTGCTCAGTATAATACAGATTTCTGTAGAGCCAGACTCATTTCTAAAGGAATTCAATTGCATGGCCCGTATTCACTCGAGCCCACATATTTAGTCTTGTCCATCTCTTCATTGTACCGCAATGTTGGAGTACCTACGGTAAATCTCTACGTTTCGTTTTGATTGAATGCTCTCCCGGTCGCTATGGTATTTGAAATAACTCGAAGGTATACCAAGTGTATTAACGTCAGCTTTGCCTGGCAACAAATTACTGTGTATTCATGTTGGATTGAAGCACTATTATTTTCTTGGTGCAATTGCAACTTTGTGTTTACATTCCTTTTATTTTAACTTGTGCAATTTAATTCCTGTCATCAAATTTTCTCGTGTTCTGGCATTTCTCTTTTTTTTTGCTTCAACTTTTTTTTTGCATAAACGTTTTGTATTTACTTATTGTAGTGACCTAGGTTTGGTTCTAGGTATTTCTTTGTAATTTTTTCAGGAACTAGATTACTTGAATGAATGTGTTGTCCACAAAGCTGTTTTGAACGTCGATCGGCTCGCTCGATCGTTTTTCTCCTGAACCTCCGGCTTCTCGCTCTCGTCTTCGTCTATAACTTGTTTGTGGGCGATAAAATCCCACAATACTTATTTTTTATTTATTTTGCATTTACGTTCTTAAGTGTCATCAAACAGC
>JAZHYW010007054.1:0-96161 GCA_037355805.1 Ixodes ricinus
ACAATTATAATCAATTCTAGTATTTCAATTATTTTTATTATGTGCGATTTTGTCTTTTGCGTTCACGTGCCATTTTCTTAGTTATGTAATATTTTCCAGAAGTCCGACATCTATAGTCTGTTTCATCACATGTCAGAGCCGCATAATCGAAGATGTAGACAAAAAAGAAAAGAAAAAGAACGCGAACACGCGAACACACATTAAAAATGCAATGTAACGGCGCATTCAAAATTAGTCGTTAGTTTTTTAGAGAGCAGCAGTTTCGTAGGGCGACATTGTTACCCGTTGACGATTACAAAAAGTGCAGTACAACTGTTAGCTCGGGATCTTGAATGAGCATTACGCAGTATAGTGGTACACGATCGCACGACGGTAGGATGCAGATGGGCCACTGAACCCAGGGTCCCTGCCTAAAGCCCCTTCATAAAGGCGTTTTTTACCAGTACCGCCAACCATTGTTGTGGAAACGCGCAAGACACGTGCCACGAGCGGGTGCTCCGCCGCCATTCGCTTTCAAGGACCAGTCATTTTAGTGCTGGGCCGCCATTTGCCTCAAGGGCCGCTCGAGAGACGGGCCTCGTGCACTGGCACATTTGAGGTTACTTGAAAGACCAACGCAAACACATCGAGGGATTTAGTCCCTACAGGTTCTGCAGCGTGAGCTCCGTGCTTTGAACGGAGCTTGCGCTCGAGCATTTCTCCACGTGCTCTGATCTGCGGTGCCACCACACACTCGGCCAACGATCCCCCACCGCACTCGGTTTAGCCTGTGAGCTAAATGAGCTACGCTTAGAGTATCGGCATTTTCCCCCAGATATTGTTGTGGGCGCCGCCATCTTGGTGGTTAGTAACAAATCAAATGCAACTGCCGATCGTCGTGATTCAAAAGTGCGGTGTCAGGAAGCTCACGTAATATTGCTTTGCTTTGTCGCGAACTGTTTAAACATTTGTGGAGGACGGAAAAGCGTTTCCTGTGATTTCAGATAAAGCTTCATATACCTGACAACCATCATTTCAAACACCAAGATGTGTATGAAGCGTAGCTTATTTAGTGCCTCTAGTTTAGCCCGACCGCATAGGCACAGAAAGAGAACGAACAAGCTTAACCTCGCGCTCTTGGCGCTGCTCAGAGGCTTCATCAGCCCGTAGCGTTGGCTGCGCTTTGAACTAAGGTTAAGCCAACGTTACTAGAACTCTAGTTGGGAAACTCACCGTTGAAACCTGGCCGCTGGCGTCCACCGAGACCGAGCTAAATGCGAAAACAGCGCCACTCAGTATCATTTGTCATAACTGCGGTCGCCTTGAGCTTTTAGAAAGGCTGTTTTTGCGTAAAAACTAACGGAAAAACTCTTTTTGTAGTAACTTTTATTGAGTTTGGTACAAACTGGGGGGCTCGTGTTGTTTTCAAATCTTTAGTTCGCAAGGTTTTGCAGTATAATTATTATTGTTTTTATACAACCCTGCCTCAGCGGGGATTTCAGGTAGCGCGTCCAAAGTTAGGCGCATATTAACCACGGTAGTGGACTGGCCACTGCGGGAGAAGTGGCGGCGTTGGGATCAGGGTTGTAAAGTACCTAGGTACAAGTAACTGGAAATCGGTATCTAGGTACTTTTGTTGTACCTGAGGTACAAACCTAGGTACTTTCATTTCTCGGTATCTGTATCTGTGTCTTAGGTACATTTTTCAGTAACTTGTAACTAAGTGAAGTTACTTTTTACAGGTACTTTTTTATTCACTTCATCAAAATGATAGAAACCATAAATCTTGAAGTATTAACACACTACCATGTGCCGTGATAGACGTTGAGTTGGGTACGACCTGGGAGGCACTGACTTGATCGAACGACGTTTTAGCGAATAAAGCCCCGTCCATGATTTTTCATCGAACTACGCTCTAGCGAATGGCGGTGTTCATTTGAGCGAACAGTGGATTAGCGATGCCGTTCAAGCGACACCAATTTATCGAATCTCTTCGGAACTACGTTTAGGGAAAATAGCAACCTGCTTCCTTCATCTCAAGCCAAAATCGACTTCATTGCGTGTGCGAAGCTCCTCTCAGCTGCCTTTTTGAATTGTCGTCACTTCCAGTATGGGCGAAAACATTGTTCTGCCGTCGCCACCGCCAGTGGAATGCATTTGGGAGAAAAGCGTAAACGTCACCATTCTGGTTTTCTCCCCTATATTTTTTACTATTTGCAGGTTGAAACGTTTTAATATTTTTTCGTCGCCCATACTGGATAGTGACTTCACTCGATGGCGGCGCCTCGCAGAAAGGTCTAGCAAGAGAAGAGATAACTTGAAAGATGTGCACTGTTTTTGTTGCCTGTATCTTTTCCTGATGGTGGCTCTCTTCTGCCATAAATACAATAGAAAATATAATACAAAATAAATTATAATTACAACCAGAAAGAAATGTAACATCGCGGATATAATACAGCTTCCACTCAAAAAATCGGACTCAAATTTGGCGGTTATCAAAACTAAAAAGTTCCGAAAGAAAAAAAAAGCTTATTTTTCTTCAAACTAGCGAAAAAAAAAAAAAAAACAACGAGGATGCTTGAAGCTTTTTGCTAGATGTCGCAAAGGTTAGGTGCATATGCTCTCGACTCATGCGTTTCTTCATGCGGCCGACGTATTCTGGGCGCTTCGACGTCAGCACCGGCTCATGTGAATACGGTTTTCCTTATTTCTCGCATTGGCACCAATAAAGCACTTTTATCGAACTCGTTTTTGTGTTTATCCTTAGTATAAAAAGCTTTACTTCCAATATATATTCACGAATTCGGGGAAAATAAAGTATCTTTAAAGTAACTGTACCTGTACCTGGGTACTTTTTTAAGCGAGTACCTAGGTACGTACTTAAGTACCTTTTCGTATGAGTAACTGTAACTGTATCTTAGGTACATTTTTGAAGTAACTTTTACAACCCTGGTTGGGATCGCCATTAGCTCGGTTCTGTGGACGGATCGGTGCCACTTTTTCAGAGCAGTTCTCTATGGCAGTTTCCCAACTGAGGGTAAAGCAAAGCAAATATTTAGATCTTTGGGTTTCACAAACAAAAATTACTTAACACGCCCAATATAAATATTAAAAAAAAAAGAATAGCGGGTTTATTTTGACGACTGGGGATCATTTCACGTGTGCAACCGAAATCTCAGGTTGGCCTCCGTCGGATTGCGGGCACCTCGGCCAATATTTAAACCCGACAGATATGGACTCATGAGGCTAGCGCGTTCGCTCAGAGACACTGAGACGATTTAATGCTTTGTGATTTGTTTTAATATGTATTGCCACTTAAGAGCCACCGAGGCGGTTTTTGAAACAAAATATAGTCAAACCGTTCCGACAAGCATAGTTTGATTGCGAAAATGATTTTTGCAAGTGATAGAAACATTAAATCGTTTTCGCATACGTGGCGGAATATGAAATGGCAGAATGCATTTCATGGTGCCCATTTCATTTGGATCGCGTCGGGTATGTATACCGACGCACAGTAGAACGCGCGCAAAGGTAGGTGTTGTGCACTCGCAGCCTCGCGCTTGTTGTTCTGACATCTCTGGCTCGCTCACTGCGGGCATCCAGGCATCTGACACCCTGACATCTGGCGCTTTTTCTGTCTTTCACGTGGCGTTCCAAGCGGCACACGACGGAAAATTCACATCAAGCTGTTCTTGAACACGTGTCGCCATCTGTATATTATAGTAGGAAACCACAACTTGCCGTAACTGAATGGGCAAAGTTTGAGGTCTTATAACATTCTTAACCTGTAATATATCAATATGGAAGTTCTGTAAAATGTAATTATCGAAGGATGCTTCATAGTTTAATGTCTCGTTTTTTTTATTAGCTGACGTGATTCAGTTTTTATAGCGGCATAAAATAGTACCATTTTAAACTTTATTTTTTATTTTAAAATATACATTATCTGTACAGTCTGTTGCTTACGTTTTTAATTTATTACATCCAATCGAACGCCTACGTAAAATATCATGGACGATGGGACGTTACAACTCGAGAAATATTTTTTTCAATATTAGAGACTGTGGTCTATTAAAAGCTGAATAGCTCAACTAACAACTAAAAATAACCGTAATATCGAGACATTCAAGTGTTGTTGAAAAGCAGCTCTTTATTTTAACATTTACTTTATCATTGTAAGATACATAGAAAGAAAGTTATAAGCCGTCAAAGAAACATCAAAACGTCATGCACGGTGGGGTTGCACCTTAACGAATCAGTCGATTGCGAGCGTGAATCGTGATTACTTTATATCAGACTCACGTTAACGTTTATGCTCACGGCTACTTCGCCTATGCTAAGATGACCGATTTCTACCCGGTGCGGGTGCCCCGATTATGTTATCATTGTATTTGATTGCTCCAACGCATGTGGAGGGTATGAAAATGTCTACGTGCCATTACTAAAGATGTAGCTATCAAATGCCGAGAACTTACGTGCACGGACTATATTAAGCTGCTCATATATACCTTCGTTGTGCAAACTCAAAGCACCCTACCGTCGTCGGGGGCGGATCGGTGGTCGAGTGGGCTAGCGCGCACCAGAGCCACTTCATATGGCAGCGTAGCTGCCAGAGTAGCGCCACGCTTTTCCCCGTGCCGCCTCTCACCGTGATTGGTCACACGCGGTACCATAGCAACGAGCTGAGCTGGCTCGGTTTCCTTAGCAACCGAGTGACTACTCGTCACGTGACCTTGCAAGAGCCGTGATGTCACCGGTAAGATGGCAGCGCCCAGAGCTGGTGGATACGAGTTTGCTCGGTGCGCGGTAGTCGTAATGTGCCGCTGCATGCCGACGATTTCGGACTTCGTGCTGTCTGACGCAGGTATAACGTGAAGGTCTGAAAGAATGAGACTTTATACCTTTTCTGTGCAAGATCGCGCTGGATATTATCACCTGTGCGACAGCATCAGTCATATCGCCGTAGCGGTGCTCGGATTCCTGGATGTGTTCGAGGATCGATAAGACTTTTTGCATGCAATTTTCGCATACTCCTAGCCTTGTTTGAACGTTGGAATGTCTGAGAATCGATGCGAATTGTATGCGTCGCATGTTGGACCTTGGGGAAGTTGTTTCAGCCCCAGGTAACCGCGTAATCACAGAAACTTTTAGCAAGGAAGCTCCTGCGATTTTTACGTTTTGTACTAGTCAACGATTTCACGATATAGCTTTTAGGATAACATTTTCGCATGTTCTAGCTTCCTTTGAATGTTCGAATTTTTGAGAATTGAAACGAAAGGTATACGTCGTGTGTAGGGCCTAGGGGAAGTTGTTTCAGCCCTGGATCACCGAATAATCACAGCAACTGTAAGCGAGGAAGCGCCTGCGATCTTTAACCTTTTGTACTAATCGACGATTTTACAAATTGACAATTCTGAAGACTTTGATAAACGTGCTTTTGTTGCAATAGCTTGCATTTGATCGCAGTGGTTTTTTGGTGTTTTTTTTTCAAGTGACAAGCTGGCGTTTGCTCAAATGACGCATATGAAATGACCTGCTCTATAACAGTGCATCAACACATACTATTAAACTTATATGCTCAGGGGTGTGTTCGTCTTTGTAATTAACAAGTTACAAACAATTATATTTTACGAATGTCATATTTATTTTCTGTAGCCGGGCCCGTTTTGTGCTCGTCAATGTCCGTGTGCTATGATGTTATTATCATGTGTGTATGGTTCTAAATATCCTCTTTGCAATGCCTACAAAAGCCAAAATGACGTCATCCGACCCCAGCTCACGGATTTCACACGAAAACTGCGTCACTCGGACGTATGCGCTCGTCAATATTCAATTCGTCAACGAATATTTGAATTCGCGTTCGTGGCTAATGAGTGCACATGAGTGTACTTGCAAATACCAAGTTCTATGGTGTGCTTGAAAAGCACGGTGGAAGCTTGGGGTCATCGCACCGGTGCTCTAGCATGTCAAGACCGCGTGATTCCACTGTTCTCTTTTGAGTTGAGGATTAAAGCTAAGGAAGAAGAAGTTAAAAAATCATTTCATGGCCCGCTTAACACTGGTATGCGTGCTACACCAGATAAAAATATTGACTTTTCGCATGCCAGTAAACTTCCGGATGACCACTTGACCTGTCGGCAAGAACACCTCATATCCGGCGTCCATCTCTTTTGATGGCGTTAACAATCCTCTGGACACCACCGTGCTGTCTTTCTTGGTTGAACCCCGTCAATTGTTCATCGGCCAAAGCGAGGGTGATACCGTCGTCGACGTCGCTCCTCGCCAGTCGGTGAGATAATCTCAGCTTGAATGAATGATTGGGTCTTGAAGAAGTATTGTGCCAAGCAAACATTCTCTTACTATGGGGCAGTCGAGCAGCAGTCATGCCCCAAGGCTATCGTCCTGTCGTGGCCGGCGTAATCGGATTTTGTTCCATAGGAGCGAAGTCCGAAAGTACAAGGACGGTACGTTCGTCCCACGAAGCGGCCGCCATGCCGGCGGCGCGGAAAACCACTCGCCTTGTCCGTGCACCTACGATACTTAGCAGCTCTCGTCGCCTGATAATCCCCGGGCTGCAAATCGTCTCACTTCACAGAAGAAACAAGCACCGCTCCTCCAGAGGCCCATGCCGCACCGCCATGCAAAGCGTCTTTTAGGTCTTTTACCACTTTTCAATTAACGAATGGAGATATCAACTAGATGAAGGTTGCCGTCCGGCGTCACTAGCAGTAAGGTTACCATGGCAACCTCTCAGGCCCAAAATGGAGATCACTATAGGCGCTTCTGACATCGTGCATCTACATAATTTTGCGTCGTGTCGCTACTCTGGCAGCTACGCTGCCATATAGAGTGGCTCTAGCGCGCACCAGCTCGGAGCACGTGGAGCGAAACTCGCGCTGCAGAAAGAAAGAAGAAACAAATCTGTCTGTCAAGCAACGAGCTTGAGTAAACTTAGAGCGGTAAACCAGCGGCCAAAAATGGCACCCCCCGGTTGCCGCCATCTTGACCGTTTGCCACATTAGTGATCACGTGACTTTAAGATGGCTGCGCCCATATGTGCGCCAGATCAGATTGGCCGGATTACGGTAAGCAGGGCCGCGGTCCAAAATTTACTTGATCTCACTCTAGGGTAAATGTTTTGTACCTTAGCGTTCGAAAACCTTGGCTGTGTTCCAAATCTTACCCAAATGGATCCGAGTTACTCCGGCGGATCCTATCACGTGACAGCACAGATTGAAAAACGCTGGACGCGGGTAGGTTTTAGAACGCCAAGGGTACAAAACCCTCACCCTAGAGTAAGATCGAGTAAATTTTGGAACACGGCCCTACCCGCGTCCAGTTGCTCTATCAGTCTTGTCACGTGACATGATCCGCCGGAGTAACTCGGATCCATTCGAGTAAGTTTGGAACCGCAACCCCAGAGGGCCCCTCTGCTCACCGTGATCTGGCCGATCTGATCTGGCCCACCTTTGGGCGCAGCCATCTTGACGTCACGTGATCACTAATGTGGCAAACAGGCAAGATGGCGGCAACCGGGGGTGCCATTTCTGCTGCAGGCCTTGGGTTGCGGTTTACCGCTCTAAGGTGATACTCAAGCTCGTTGCTGTCAAGCGTGTTAGGAAGCGAGGCATCGCCGAAGAGTGTCTATATTAGTTTCGTTTCATTTATTTATGTGTTCCTCCTTTTAATTCTCGTGAACAGCTCTGAAAAGCGTATATTTTGATGGACTGGCGACAAAAAATACCGTACAAACAAAAGGTCCACGCTACAAACGAGAAAAGTGGAAACGATACCGTGCTAAAGCTGGACTTATATACTATACGAAAAAGTGACGAATGTTTTTCAAACTTGTACGTAACGCGTTTTTGTTTGTTTGTTTTTTAACTTTTTTTCAGTACCGAAATAGCGACTCAGTTTCTTTTTAGGGGAATAAATGAGTAACGTAGTTTCTTTACTTCTCGATGGACTAACGAGTAACTGTTTTTAGTTACTACTGGAACGGAACGTGTATAACACCATCGGCTGACCTAGTTCTCACTCCCAGCACACGACGCTAATTTGCACGACGAGAAAACGCTAGATGGAGTATACAAAAAATATGCAGAAAGTACGTCAGTACAACCATAGTAATTCCAGAATGAGCGCGTTAAAAGTCGAAGAATTAGTAACGGCAACAAATATTGAAAACGGCTGCTGCTTCACTAAAACGGCCCATTAAAGTGAAACTGGAGAGGTTTAATTTAAGGTTTTAATTATAATTAAAACCTTAAATTGCAAGCTTCACCCTTGTTGGTGTTAGACTGGTGGCAGCTGATAAAACCCGTTTGCTCTACTGACGTCCGACCCCTGATTAGCTCAGTTGGTATAGCGCTTCACTTGTAATGGAGAGGTGCCGGGTTCGATACCCCGACCAAACGGATTTTTTCGGTCGCGCACCAGTCACCTAGCTGTGTTTGGAAATTTGTGATTGTCCTTTGTCCCTCTTGTTCCCCTTCTCCAGGGATTATTTTCGTCATTTTTGTCCAGCTCGCTTGCACCTTTGCATTGAATTGCATTATAATTAAAATGGTTAACTCCCTTCCTTGAAGTTTTTATGTATGTATGGTTGACTCACTTGAAGTTCTTATGTATGGCTTATCTTGCCTTGGTACCGTAGAGGACATCCGGTACGATCACGAAGCCGCCCTCCTTTTCTGATGTGAGCCACTTTAGGTTGTTGTCCAAGAAGTGGTCGACGATGCTGCTGGTCTTGAAGTGTTTTGTCGTTCGGCCAAAGAGCGCTGGAGGATGTCAACCTCTTCAGCCACACATCTTGCTCTGTCATGACATTTGGCCTTGTCGCCCATTCATCTCACGAGCGACAGTTTCGTGACCGGGCGCAAGCGCATTTCCTGGCTAAACTTTGGCCCATGTTCCAAAGAAGACTTCATTGGTGGAAAAAGCATCACATCTCCTAGATAGGTGACTTCTTTTGCACCCTTACTTTGCCGCCAATTTTCGTCTTCAGCGTTGTTCTTGCCTGCTGCCAGATAAACTCGGTGTACTGCACAGCTGTCGCGTTATGAAGTCTGTAGGCTCTTTCAGAAGCGCTCTCTCTTGCATCCCTGGCATGGCACTTGGTTCTCAGAACCTCTCTGCACTCCTTCACATTCGGACACTCTTCAAAAGACCTGACGACCTTGACCTCGTCCTCGACGTCGTTCCCAAGGACGTCGACCTCGACGTCATCCTACACATCGCCCCTGAGGTCGTTCTTGAGATCACCCTAGAGGTCGTCCTAGAGGTTGTCCTAGATGTCGTCCTTGACGTCGTCCTCTAGGACGTCGTCCTCGGCGTCGTCCTTGAGGTTGCCCCAGAAATCGTCTTAGAGGTCGCCCTTGAGGCTACCCACGTCACGTGACCTATGCACCAATTCAGTTTCCCGCTAAATTTAGCGAAATATTTACGTCACGACCTATGCAACAATTCAGTTTCCCCGCTACATTTACAAAATTTACAAAGAAAAACACAGGGCAGCAAATTGATGATCGAGGCAAATTTGTAGAAACCACAGGGGTGATTACCTATGAATGCGATAGCATTTACCGTTGCACACAGCCAAATTTGGCGGGGATGCCGAATTGTTGCATAGGTCCTGACGCCAATTTTTTCGTTAAGAATTTTAGTTCTTTTTCGCAATAGCGGGCTAAAAATATAGGTGAGCTAAGCATAAACGAAAGAAGAGTGTCTGGAGCCTGCCTGGCGGAGAATTTTATTAACCATTTTGTAGATACAGAATCTAGACCTCACGTCGGCAGCTTCTAAAGGGACACTGACACCTCCCAAATTTTTTTTTCCTTTTTTGTTAAGTGTTGGAAATGAGTAGTGAGTGTTCGGTGTAAATTCCCGTGATCGGCTCCGAAAAGAATACTCCCAAGATGTTGCGTGAAGAGCTGCCTCGCATGTCCTGCATCTGAAAGTGGCATTGTGCGGCAGAGTGCACAAGTTTCCGAAAGATCAACGGGTCGGGATCAATGGCTGGCTGCAATTCCTGTAGAACAGTTACGCGAAGCTCGGAAAGCGGACGCTACCCGATTCATATGCTCCTCGCATTTTGTGGAAAGTGACTACATTGAGTTCCCAGGTATCAAAAATGAAATCCCATACCATTTAGTTCAGCGACGTATCGTCCACAACAATTGTTTTTTTTTTTCAGTGATAATTGTCAAAAAAGAAATGTAAACATCGCAAAAGGCTTGACAAAAAAAAATGGTACACCCACGCCAAGGATTGAACCCGGGCCCGCTGCGCGTGAATCAGGCGTCTTTCCACTGCGCCACTGAAGGAACTCTCTCTTGCGTAGTAATGGAGCCGGTAGACTGTATGTCGGAAGTTTGCTGCCCATTTCCCTTCAATACATGCACTCCCGGCTTGAAGTCGGGCAGCTCCACGCATAGGCCACATTCGCACCTCGTAAAGAAACCGTACGCGTGCGTATTCAACTCGAAGTACGCACTTCGTGCTTGACGTTTGAGCGAGCGATGTCTTCAGCCACAAGCAGGGACGACGGCTCGGCGACGTCTTCGTGCAATCGGCTTGCTGGACGGGCGTGTCGTACGAGATGAATATCAGTTTTAATGCGAATAGCATTCTTTGGATACTTCACGCACTTTTCGTCTATGTATCTATCTATCTATCTATCTATCTATCTATCTATCATCATGGCTATCTAACCTCTTACGCCGCGGGTCGATAAATAAATAAAAAAGACCGGCGCCGGCTGGGATTCGAACCGTTGACCCTTTGATCAGCAGGCAGACGCGCTAACCACAGAGCGCTAACCACATTCAACGCACTCTAAACGGTTGTTTATATCTTTACCATAGGAGCGCTTACAGCGCTGTCACAGCTACCGGTGCGAGCGCGTTCCATGCACGAGGGCTCGTTCCGCTCTGCGGCTGAGCACGGCCGCTAGCTCACCCTCTCCCGCGCTCGGGAGAGGGTGATGTAGCGGCCGTGCTCAGCCTCACGAGAGCGGAATGAGCCCTCGTGCACGGAACGCGCGCACCGGTATGTGTGACAGCGCTAAAGCGCGTCCTGCGGTAAAGATATAAACAACCGTTTAGAGTACCGTTGGTTGAGACTAGCTGAGACGCCAGAAAGTCTGGTCAGTACCATTTTGAGTGTTTGTGCGTATGGCGCGTGCTTTGCTCGCCTTCCTAAGTGACACAAACGCACGTGCTGGGCTGCAGAGATCGTGCAGCAGGGCTGTGAAAGTGTCAACAAATTTAGAATCGCCTCAAGAGTGGGCTGGCGTATCTAGAGTGTGCCGGCCACCTGACGAACGCGCATAACTCCGCACCGTTTGATGCTATTCGCATTAACGTAGATAATCATTCCCAAAGGATGGGTTCTGCTGATTTTTTGTTGATCGGTTCAAAATTTCTTTTTCGAAGGAAGACAGAATTCGACGGTACCAGGGTTAGGCAGTATCGCGATACAAATGTATCGCGATACTATTTGAGAAATACATTTCGTATGTGTATTTCTGTGTCGTGATACCTTTTTTTCACCAGTATCTGTATTCCTGTATCGAAAAACATTTTGAATGCTCCGTTGTATCGCGATACAATCAGAATGAAATGTATTTCGTTACATTTCTTGAGAAATACTCCCCCCCCCCCCCACCAACAAAAAAATCCAAATCCAAACGCATTTTTTTTTTGCTTCTGAGGGCATTAGGGTCAAGGAGATGCTGGGGCATTGTTACCATGCTGACCAAGGTTCCTTCCGATTCTCCAAATTATTTTTCTATGCGTCCTCTTCTCTCTTCTGAGAAGTGTTGCGTAGTCGGGGATTCAAACCAGGTGGCGTGCCAGGAGTGGAGTTAGAGCATCTTGTGCCGCAGGTTCTTAGGTAGGATTGTTTTGCTGGCATCCAAAGCTCGCTGATAACCGTCTCTCTTCCCTTAGCGTACACAGTACACCCAGCAGGCAAAGCTGAGTCACAGTCCGTTGCAGCACAAGCCTGGCGGTAGTTGACTTGAAATAGTAGGATGACTCACGCAGTGAAGTTCAACACATATTCGAATGCGTCTGCGGCTGCGCCCGTAATATTGCACGGCTCAAGGGTGCGTCATCAATCGACGGGAAAGTGACCCACTCCTCTGATGATCCGAAACCCAGGAAGGTCAGACGTCGCCTCGCTGTGCTGACCCAGACTTCGTACACCTGCGACTCGTCTCGAGCGCGCTGTTTCTCGGAGAGCTCGCGCCTGTGCCAGCAATATCAGGTTGGAATCCACGAGGTCTCTATTTGGAGTATGCAAGACGAAACTTGAGGACTGTAATCCAAGCCTCGGTGGCGGAGGGTCGGCAGGAAGGACCTTCACAACAGGGATGCCACAGTATCGTTTTTTCAACCGTAACAGAAGATAAGACATGTGTTCCTGGATGCTTCAGGTGGTCCACTATTCTTGAAAATTCCAAATGACACTGCCTGCACGATCTTCAACGAGGTAACCTACAACGAAAGTACGTATTGTCCTTTCATATAGCAGCGTGGTAAAGTTTCATGTTCAAGGCCACAGCTACAGATAAAGAATACCAGTTCATTCCACCGTGACGTCATGTGATAAATGTTGACAGGGCGTCCTTATTGGACAGAGGCGTGGTGACTTTATGATGGGATTTAGGATGACACAAAATTTATTTAGAGGTCTATGTCTTTTCGCATCCCTCGTCAGACAGACAGGATGTCAGGAAAGGGACCGCGGTCAGTCCTTGATGGAACGTTTTTTTGAGCCCATTGAAGACTGCTCGTCGTCCGAAATCACCACCCTCAAGGCAAAGTGCCAAACCTACGGGAAAGTAATTTCAGGATCAAAAACTTCCACTTCAAACTTCAAGCTTCATCTCATTCGGCGTCTCAAACAAATTTGAAAAATGTATTGCAGTGTCAGTATTTCTGTATTTGTATTTCTGCCCTCCCTAAAATGTATTACTGTATTTGTATTTCCAAATACTTTTTGCCTCTTTTTGAAATGTCTTTCCGATACGTATCGCGATACACTTTTACAGATATATTTTAGTATCAGTATTTTAGCTACTATTTTAATGTATCCCAGTATTTGTATTTCCAAATACATTTTAAAGTATTTCTGCCCAACCCTGGCCGGCGTGAACGACAGTTCTGAAGAAGAGGTCCAACGCCCGTCGTCCGCTGCCATCCGCTAGTCCCACGATACGCGAAACGACGCCATTTTGGGAATTATGCAGTGGACGCACAGAATGCTTCCGGTTGTCTGTGCTGTCTTTTTTTTTCAAACAACGTATTTGCAGCTTTCTGGAAGTCACAAAAAATGGGTTTCATGTTTTTTTCTATTTTTATATTGACTGTGTGCCTTCAATGACCCACGACTTTGATTAAATTTGGTGGTCACGTCCAAACCTTAGAAAACGGCCCGTGACCACGGGAAAGAGAGTGAGCGCGACTCAAACCGGCCAGTTCTCGATCGGCGGTTTTCGGGCGGAAAGAAACCGAATTTCGAGCCGCAAAGTTCTGTTCTGGGTAGTCGGGCTCTCATATGTTACGTACAACTAAAAACCTTGGCGAGCATAAATACCCTGTCAGTGTCCCTTTAACATTTGTTCGTCATATCAGTGACAGTATTTTCTCGAGATTACAAATGAACGAGAGCTATTTAATATTTTTATGGGACTAAAAAATAGCAAGAGCTGTGACCTTAATGACTTTTAAAATGAACATATTAAGTTCACAATCAATATTATTGCACCACACTTGGCAAGTTTATTCAACTTATCGTTAGGTTCTGGCCTATTTCCGCAAAAAATGAAACTAGCTAAGGTGCATGTTATTTTTCGAGAGGTGATAAGAGCATGCTAAACAACTATAGACCTATAACTGTTCCCACTTTTTCTAAGAGGATTGAAAAACCTATTTCTAAACGTATTTAAGAACATATTTTGAAATATTTTGTACTAATAGACTTCCAATCTGGTTTTAAAAAGGTAAATTAACAAAATCGGTTTTATTATTACAAAAAATATACTACAAAATATTGAAGAGCGACTTCTAACGCTTGGTGTTTTTATTGATTCCAGTAAAGCATTTTGATTGCCTTGGTCACAAAACTTTGATTGATAAGCTAAATAAATATAGTGTTCGCGGCATACCACTGATATGTTTTGAAATCTTGCCTAAGTATTCGCCAGTAGTGTGTAAATATTGACGATAAATATTCTTCAGTTCTGAATATTGTGTGTGGTAACCCACAAGGCAGCAAGCACACTTGAGCCTCTGTTGTGTTTATGTGGTCTTTTATGTGATCCTGCTTAGAACCTTTATTTTATAGATACAAGTTAATTAGCATCGAAAACTTGTATGAATAGCGTTTACTTCAGTCCATTCGTGTTTCATCCACATCATTTATGTTTGTTTTTTTTGTAGTCCGCTTCCAAAATAGCTAGGTACGAGAGCATCATCAATCCTCGTTATTCGGAAAAAAATAACACGCACAATATTTTTTTACAATCCCTCCGTTACAACGTCCCAACAGTTCTAAATAAAGGTGTTTTTGTTTTTAATGAGAGAAATATATTTCTGATTTCGGAAGCTGGATTGACGTACATGTTTGATCAATTTCTTTTATTATATTTTGGTGTTTTATGTATTCTTTTATATTGTGTTGTCGTATTGATGTTAGTACTGTATAATGCGAAACTAGATTTTTTTGTGTGCTTTTTTGGAACAGCTGCTTTCCCGAATCTTGTCAAGCTGATTTTAGCTGCTTTTTTGTCCGGGAGACTCCTCCAGCGTACATCTAAAAAGAATAGCTTTTAACTGTGAACAAGCGACTGATTTTGATTATTTCAGAGTGTAGATTGTAATGTATCCTACCTGGCACAACTGTTTCATTAGTTAATCCGTCTGAGTTTCCTCTAAGCTTTTTTTATATGTTTATTAATATATTTATTCAAGATACTCATTTACAAATAATGTTCGGACCCCTCAATAGCATAGTAAATAAAACGTCGAGAACACAGCAGCTGCTCTATTAGCAAGGTAAGCCCAACAGTGCACTACGATGATTGTTAAATTGGCAAATGGCAATCTTCCTGAGCATCTCTGTGAGATCGTATCAAGGGTAATATGGTATCAGCGGCGGACAGGGCAGCCTGTGTTGACGATGGCGCTTCGCTTGAACAGTCTGTTCACCAGGCTGTTTTCGAAGCACAAAGCTTCCCCTCCCCTCTTGAATTGGGACTCCTGTATAGAGAAAGTGGGAATGCAACATCTGTTAGAATACAACCTTTTAGTAGTTTCAAGAAGAAAACGATAGATCCAATAAAAACGTTTCGCGCAGAGTCTCGGCAATTAATTAACCTCCATTTTCTGTTGTTCACCGCCGTTTTTGTTCAGAATCGTTACGGATTGAAAGCGAAAATTTCCGAGCTTTCTGCACACCTTCTCAGTGCTTATAACTGAGGTGATGGATGCTGAGTCCCTGAGTTGTGAACGTATGCTCGGCGGTCTGATATTCCGCACAAGAAATGCGACTGCTTACACTCGAAATTGGCATTCCACAGTGCAGTAAGCAAGAATTGCAGATCTTGCAGAAAGAAATTTTTGAAGTTGTCTACCCGTGACGGGTAGCTAAGGTGCTATCGTGCCGCTCTGTGGTGAAATTTTTGTGAAATTTTTGGAGGAAGAAAATCCTTTTCCTGCAATTTCAGATTAAGCTTCAGATAAACGGCAACAATAATTTTAGGCACCTGAGATAGCTGAAGTGTAGTTACCCTGAATCGTGCCTTATTTTGGTGGCTTTAGAGAACACAGAAAATAGCCCAGAACGAACACTAAAACTCGGGCCATGAATATTTGGTTGCAAAATTATATTTGGATATCGCCCTTGCGATGCACTGTAGACTCGGGAACCTGAGGCTAGGGATAACGACGAATTTAGCACTTTCGGTGTTATTACACACAAAAATATTACAATTAATGTAGCATACCTGAGAATATGTCCATTACTAATATTACAATAGCTTCTATTTTTGTTTGATGTGGAATTTTTAATGTTGCGTTGAGAAAAGCTTTGGCTCCTTTTACATCGTGAAAAAATGAGTGCTTTCTGCAGAATGCAGAATGCTTCTCAATGATGTATAACACGTTACCGCTATAATTGTACAAAAATAAGCTCCCAATAATACATGCCAAATACTTACCGATTGGCTAGACAAGAAAACTAAATCACTAGTTACATAAAAATTAACAAAATAAATGAACTAATACAGCTTTCCAGAGATGCGTGTAACGATAGTTTATTTTCCAATCAAAGAAGAATCTCCAAGAAATTCTACCTTAAGAAATGGTTCAATATTAACATCAAGATAAAACAAATAGTACTGTTCTAACATGAGCACATCAAATTCCCATTATCCATGTTTTGAGTGTATTTTAAGCATGCTCTGCAAGTTTGAGTTAAAGCTGATTGTAAGGGAATTGACGTATAAACAAATCTGTAAAAATTCAGCGGTTTTTTTTTAGATAAATTTGTTTCTTTGGCCGTCATCAAGATCAATCTTTTCTGACTTTTACATTCGGCACTTAAGCTCCTAGACAGTGGCATAATATTTATGTGATTAAAAGCAGATTTTGTGTAGAGATACTTTCACATGATCCACTAAACGTTTATCGATTAAATGAGCACGCTGAATTTCGCGAGATTTAATTTTGCGTTGTTGCAGCGGTGGCAAGAATACCGCTCAAAAACAAGGGAGAGGAGGGGGGCTTCTAAAACATTAACGGGAGTTTAATAATTGGTAATACACGACAATTAAAAAATTAAAAAATTTTACATCTTTATAATAAAGAAACAGTAAAGAAACAAAGCACATTCCACATATCACTGTATAGACATAGGTTCAACAAAAAAATATGTTTGTCCCACCTATGCCTGCTACTTTTCAAGATATCAAACATCGAATTGTCAAATCTATGAATTCAATAACTCGGGACCAGTTGATTCGTGTGTGGCAAGAAAATGGCAGCCGTTTTGATGTTTGTCGCCTGACCTCGAAGACCATAGAACTTTGAGCCTGCCCCTGTACAGCGATGTTCAGAATGTACTTTTTTTTCTTTTCAATCTCGTTCGAAATAAAAATTTAAAATATGCTCTATCTAACTAGCCCTGCATAGTAAACCAATCATTGGCGTACAAAAACGACCTATAATTTTTCAGCTAAGACTAGTTGGTAGTTTTTGTACCCCAGTATTGGTTTTGCTTTCCTAAAAGTTTCTGAGAGCCTGGAAAATAAAAAGAGCTTGTATATTAAAGATTGTCATGATAAAACAACTTCCATCATGGTGCTTAACACGTACCATCCGGTTCATTGAGCCCAAGCAGAATGCGGACTTGTCCACTGCAATGGCCCACTTGCTGTGGTCTTCAGTCGTGTTGAAGGCGATGAAACGACTTTGGTCCAGGTTAAGCTTGACAGAGTCCACGTCGGTTACGGTGTAGTTCGAGTTGCAGTCGTTGGGCAACCTGTCTCCAGCCCCATTGCGCCATGACTGGACTACCAGGTCGTCCTTGATTTGGCCGGTGAGTATCGACGAGTAAATGTCTGGAAGTTCAACATCATGAACAATGTAAATCATGGTAGATACTCAAAGTGGGTCAGTGCGTTGTCGTAAGTTTTCTCACACTTCAGTAAAGGGTGATGTAGGGTGCCTGGAGCGCGTCTTCGACTGATCTGCTTAGCCTGCTGTGCCGGCAATGCATCAAAAGTGGTTCAAAGATTACAACAAGCTACGTTACAGGGACCGGTGTGTAATGCTGTTGGATGTCACGATCCTGGGGGTTAGTAATGGAAGTCCGGAAAAAGTACCGTATAAACCGGAAGATAGGTCGAATTTATATTTGAAAATGGACCTGAAAAGTCGACCCTCGTCTTATATAACGGTCATTAGCGGAAAAACAAAAATAATCTCGCAACACTGGGTGGCTGAAGCAGCCATCTTGTTTTTCTTTGCAATCGCCTAGCACTCGTCTACTTGCAACGTTACTAAAACACTCAGTTGGGAAACTCGCCGTCGAAACCTGGGCCGCTGGCGTCCACCGAGACCAAGCTAAATACGACAACAGCGCCACTCTTTATCATTTGTCTGTACTGTGGTCACCTTGAGCTTTTAGAAAGCATGTTTTTGCGTAAAAACAAACGGAAAAAATCTGTTTTTGCAGTAACTTTTATTGGAGTTTAGTATAAAATGGGGGCGCGTGATGTTTTTAAAATTTGTAGTTTGCAAGGTTTTGCGGCACAATTAATATTGTTTTTATACAACCATGCCTCAGCGGTGCTTTCAGGTAGCGCGTTCCGACCTAGGTGCATTTTAACTTCGGTAGTAAGACGCGGCGCGTCCGCTGGGGAGACGGGAGTGGCACCCATGTGACCTCTTCCACTGTATCTGTTTCGGCGCCAAAATGGCCGATCAAGGCCAAAAAAAAAATTACACCATCTTCCCGAGGGGAACCATGGGGTGATGCGGAGCATCGCGGATCGTAATTAATTTATTCCCTTCTTGACTGATTTCTTTTGGCCGGCCGGATTTGGGCTGCGGCGGACGCGAGCGGCCGAGAAACGCTAGCAGACGACAGCCGCAGAGTTGCGGGGAAAGCCCACCCCACTGGAAAGCCCTGGCGTGGCGCTGCGACCCGCGCGCCCAAAACTATCCTCCTTTCACTCCTCCGGGAGAACGCGCGCAGCGCGCTACCGCTGCTTATATTCACACTTGACTAGAGGAGGAGAGTTGCGCATGCACGCGCAACTCTCCTCTAGTCTAGAGGAGGAGAGTTGCGCATGCGCGCGCGGTGTGAGTAGAAGCGAACGCACGCGAAGTGCACGCAGCTGGTAGAGAGAGAGAGCGGAGAGAGTAACGCGCAGCTGTTGGAGAGAGGGAAGGAGGAGAGTTGCGCATGCGTAGTGTGAGTGCGGACTACGACGCCGCGGGACATAGACCCGAGCAAGAGATGCTCCGCATCTAATAAAAGTGACGTGCGGTTCCTCGAGTGGCCGCTGCGGGAGAAATAGCGGCGTTGTGTTCGCCATTAGCTCGGTTCGCGAGGACAGATCGGGGCCACTTTCTTAGAGCAGTCTCTATGGCGGTTTCCCAACTGAGTGGTTTAGTAACGTTGTCCACTTGTCACGATGGTCACGATTCACTTTCACTAGTGCTCCTTGGTTTGTTATATCTGCCGTTTCCGCTCCCGGAGTGATAATGAGCGGAAGTAGAAGACAGTTCAACGGTAGCCTTCAAGAAGAAGGCAATCGCCTATGCAGAGATCCACGGGAATCTTGCAGCGCAGCGAGATTTCGGTGTATCGGAGAAAAGCATACGCAACTGGCAAGGCCAGAGACAAAAACTGGCGGCATGCAGCAAGGCGAAGAAAACTTCAATTCGTGGAAGGACTGCGGTGTACCCCGAATGGGAAAAAAGGTGGCGAATTTTATTCGGGATCTGCGCGCCAGATTGCTTCCTGTGACGTCGGAGTGAATCCGTACGAAAGCCGTCGAGGTCGCTCGTGCCTCCGGGCTCTCGAGGGCGCAATTCAAAGGGACGGCATCATCCGTTTGAATTGCGTTAGTAAACTCGTCATCGGACGAAGGTTCTGAAGAATCTGAGTAGTAACGCTCGCGTACTTCCTGTTTTACTGTGTGCGAAGCAATTAAATAAATGTGCCGTCTTTTCTCGTCCTTCCGTATACTTGGCCAATTTTGTTACCAAGGTAAGGTTGCATTTTCTCGGAATAAAAACTTTTTTTCGCTTTTTGCAACTTGTAAATTAGGGGGTCGACCTCTATTCCGGTTCGACCTACATTCTAGTTTATATGGTACGAACGAGCGGGTGTGTCGTTGTTGTCGCGGCGCCCCAACTCATGGCTACTGAAGTTTCCGTGAACGGTCAGGCTGAATAGTGACCTGCACCACAACAGACGTCTGACACATCAAGCTACGCGGCTGTACCACCACCAGGATTGAAACAGGCGACACCACGACACTTCTATGACGTCATCAGGCGGAAATTGAGGGACCAC
Organism: Ixodes ricinus; assembly: GCA_037355805.1. NCBI lineage: Eukaryota > Metazoa > Arthropoda > Arachnida > Ixodida > Ixodidae > Ixodes > Ixodes ricinus. The sequence continues at coordinate 20,074 of JAZHYW010007054.1, forward strand.
AATTAGGGACGCGTTAAACAGACCAGTCGGAGATGCGTCCCAGGTGCGTACTAGTAGCGCACTGCTGTAGTGCTCGATTTTGTGCGTCATCTATCGCTGGCCAGCGCGGGCCATAGATCGGATAAGAGTGCTGCGTCAATGTACACCTGGGACTCATGTTCAATAAGTGAGAAGTCGATTACTAGCCTAACGGATACTGCACTCGTGCCCAAAAAGTGTATTCCGCTGGCCTCCGGTGCGTGACGTAAAAAATGAGGGTGTGGGGGAAGGAATAATAAACGTGTGCTCCGAAGTAAATGGCCGAGACAAAGGAGAAGCTGGCTTCGGTTCTAGAGTGCGTTCTACTGGCATGCATCTGTCTCGAGGAGCGCGGGTGTTGCGCGCCCGAGAACATCGTCTTTTATTTCTTTTATGCTGAGTGCTCAGCGCGTGTCAATCACTCCGCATCTGTGAAGTCACTACAGATATGCCCCCTTGGTAGGATTTATGTCGGATTTCGATAAATCCTGCCAGTGAACTACCTGTGTTGCGGAGACTTGGCAGGCTGGTGTTTCTTCAAGATGTGCCGGCTTGGGACGGTTGGGGCTACCGTATCTTCCTTGCCGTTGATGCGAAGTAGAAACGTGTTGGTTCTTCACTCAATCTGAGAACGGTCCTTGGTAGTGAGACGCAATGGCTTCCTTTGATGGTCTTGGCGTACAAAGACGTGGGTGGCGGTTTGAGGTCTCGGTGACATAGGAGATTTACTTCTTCCTATTCGAGTCGGAATGGGTCGAACATTGTTGAACAGTTCTCGGAGTTTCGGCATAACCCTTCGGACCGGTAGCATGATGTCGGCCTTGAAGAGTCCGACGGCAGCCTAAGTTGAGTGCCATAAACAAGCTCGGCGGTGGGCATCCCAGATCCTCCTTGAAGAGCCGTGCGAATTCCAGGACGCACGAGGGCACTCGACGAACCCAATCGTTTGGGTTTCCGTAAGCCATCAAGGCCGATTTTGGAATGACGGTGAAAGCGTTCCACGAGAGCCATTGGACTGTGGATGGTACGCTGTAGTACGTAGCCTTGCTGTCGCCGAGGTGTTCGTCAGCTCTTTGAAGAGCGACGACTCCAATTGGCGTCCGCGATCGTGACGATCTCAGAAGGGCAGCCAAATCTGGACACCCATGTTGAGATGAAGGCGAGCGAGCAGTGGAGGCAGTGATATCCGGTAATGGCGTCGCCTCTGGCCATCTGAGTAAACCTGTCAATGCAGGTAGAAGGTAGCGATGTCCCTGTGATGGTGGGAGAGGTCCGACCAGGTCCAATGCACCTTGTCGAACCTTGCATCGGGTTGAAGAAAGGTCTTGATTGGGGGCACAGGGTACCGATGCACTTTTCGCCTGTTGACAGGGGACACAGGAACAGTCAGGCCCGGATGTCTGATTTGATGCGAGGCCAAACGTATCGACTCGTCATTAGTTTTTATGTTGCTGCGGACGCCCGGGTGTGAAGAGGCTGTGGGTGGCAGTCGAAAAACTTCGACGCACCGAGAGTGTGGGCGCGAACGGTCGCGGTTTTCCAGTTGCCACATCGCAAGTGACGGTGATGTTTCCTGGAAATGTGACGTCCTGCAGCCGCAGAGAGGAAGACGCGCGTGCACCTGTGAGCTCCTCATCAGTTGACTTGCAGACGAGCAAGTTCCGCAGGATCCGGAATGGTGCGATGGCCACGCAGCCTCAATGCGGCTCAGGACATCAGCAGGTACGTTGTCGACACCTCTTACGTGTCGAATATCTGCAGTAAACTCCGACAGAAAAGCCAGCTGTCAATTTCCCGAGAGTGTATAATGAGGGCCAGCGTTGGCGACGGCATTGGTCAGGGCTTGTGGTCTGTCCAGATGGTGAATACTCTTCCCCTCAACGAAGTGCCGGAAGTGTCGGACGGCCAAGTATACAGCGAGCAACTCACGACCAAACACGCTGTACCGCGTTTGTGCGGGTTGAAACTTCTTTGAAAAAGCGAGGGGTTGCATTGTCCGTTGACTTGCTGTTGTAGTACGGCTCCTACGGCGGTACCTGAGGCGTCGGTCATGATGGACGTCGGAGCATCGTGCATAGGATGTTGTAGGACAATGGTTTCTGCCAGAGCTCTCTTTGCCTCTTACAAAATGCTTGCTCAGCTGCCTCATTCCAGGCAAGGAGAAGTTGAGCGTCCCTTCTTGCCTTGGAGAAGAATGTCGAGTGGTTGAAGGGCTTGGCACAGTGAGGAACGAAGCGTCTGTAGAAATTTACAAGGCCAATAAATTGGCTGAAGCTTGGTCAGTGAGTTGGCCGCGGAAAGTCTTGAATAGTTGCGACTTTCGCAGGCAGGGGTCGAATGCCTGAACTATCAGATGGTGGCCGAGAAAATCTAATTCAGGCACTCCAAACTCGCTTTCGCGGCGTTGATGATTATGCCATGTTTGTAAACCGTTCGAAAAGACGGACGAATGTACATTGTGCTCCTCCTGGAGACGAACGCGATCAACAGGTCGTCGACGTAAGAAAGACGAATTCCCAGCCCCGATAGTCACGGTGTCCAATAAATCTTTGAGCTTGACTGTGCCGCATTACTAAGGCAAACGGCGTGCGTAGAAATTCAAACAAGCCAAAGGGCGTTGTGACAGCTGTTTTGGGAATGTGTTCGTCAGCTGCACCGGAATTTGATAGGTAGGCTCGGGTGAGAGATCAAGTTTCGAGGAAGATGTTGCGTCCCCTAAGATTGACGGTGAAGTCGTGGATGTTGGGCAGTGGGCACCGGTCTGGAACGGTTTGCTTGTTCAGAAGAGCGCGAGCAGTCTCACATGTGCACGCCAGATCTCCGCTTGTTTTGCGGGACCATGCGGCAGCGGAGACGCCCAACTGCTGCAGATGATGGTCGGACTATGCCTGGTTCGAGCATATGGATCAGGACTCTGCGAGCTGTTCGAAGTTTTCCGGGAGCTAGAACGGCGTGGGCGGGAAAGACGGTGGGGCCTGTTGTTTGTATGTGATGAGTAACATTGTGTGTTTCGGTGTTTCGTCCAGTCAGGAGGCCTTGTGAGTGAAGGAAACTCGCTGAGTGGTGTTTGAAAAGCGCCTTGCACGCGCGTACAAGCGGAGGCGAGCACTCAGGAGTTTCCTGTCGATGTCGATACCCAGCAATGTCGCGATTTTGTCGTTGAAATCGAGCAGGCCGTTTCCCTTTTGACGTCAACAAGCGGCGAATGATGTTGTGCAAAGTCTGCGCCAGGGGATTGCGCGACCGACGTCAGCCACCAGAAAAAACCCATCGAAAAACTCGTCGAAGGCCGAGGTTCCGCAGTAATGGAACGTTCCCCGTAAACAGGAATGGACGTGCCGTTCACGAAACTCGCAGAAAAAGAAATCGGCTTACGTGAACGGTCGGCAGGTGTCGCCAGGGACGGCGCTGATCTCGGCTCCTGCTGCTCCGTGCAAGTGAGCGGTTTCCAGTGGTTTTGTCGATCCGCGTAGAAGAGAGCGACTTTCTGTTGGGCCCGGACCACTCGTCTGCCTCTGGTGGTCGGCCGGCCGGTTTCCGGCCGCACCAGGGGCGTTGGCAGCGTCGAGCGTCAGGACCGAAACAGCGGTGAAGCGTGCGCACAAGCCTGAAGAGTGACCTCTACTCGAGGCGGTCGTTGCCTGGTCGCTGATGTAGAGCGGCGGCGACGACTCGGAGAACAGGCGAGTGATCTCGACGTCTTGTCGCAGCGAGAACGACTTGTTCAAGTCGTTGGCGAAGTCGTCGACATTGTACCGGGACGCGTTGGTTCCCGGATGTCTTGCGCCGTGGTAGAGGTGTTTGCCTGCGGCACCGCGATGCTCAAAGGCGGCAGCAGTAGCAATAGATGGAGAGACAGCACTCCATGACCGCGTCGGCCAAGCCGGCAAGTCCGGCAAGGTTGAGGGGCGCGGCTGCCAGGAAGGACCATCTGGACGTTTTGTAGGAGTCAGCTGAAGGAACGAGCTCTCGAAGGAGAACGTCATCGATGGCGTTGGCACGTTCTCCGAGAAGCTGAGTCATTCGACGTGGTAACTGGTTGGGCACGCCGATCCCCAGAGTTCCCTCCGCGGAAGTAGCTGCCCGCCAGCAGTGTGCGTTCCGGGGCTTCGGTTCTTTGCAACAGGGCCGCACTTTGGTTGAGTCGTGAGAGATTCGCGGCAGACGAGGGAGGATGCGCGCGTCGGCCACGCTTCGATCGGCTGCGGTTGGAGAAAGAAGCTGACGACGACGTGGTAGGTACTTCCGCTCGCCGGCTTGTGATGTGCGCCAGATGGAGCCGCGACTCCCACTTGGAGGAACGCATACTCGCGGGTTGCGGTCCCGGTCCACGGCGGGTGCCGAGCTCGCAACAGCCGCTACTGCAGGCTGAAAGCCGAGCCCGTTGGTTCTCCCTGGCTCATTCTTGGAGACTTGTCCGAGGTCCACGCACTTGTGGGAAGGAATAATAAACGTGTGCTCCGCAGATATGAGCCGAGACAAGGAGAAGCGGCTGGTTCGTGCGTTCTACTGGCGTGCATCTGTCTCGAGGAGCGCGGGTGTTGCGCGCCGAGAACATCGTCTTTTATTTCTTTTATGCTGGAGTGCTCGGCGCGTGTCATGCTCGCATCTGTGGATCACTACAAGGGCACTGCGGCCCTCTTGTCTACGGCGGAGCAGCGTCGCTAGACTGAGTGAAACTTTCTTCTGACGCACTAAGGATCGCGAGTGCCTGCCTACCACGTGCGCTCGCTTTTAATAGATGAGAGTTTTAAGTTTGGAACTTGAAAAATGTTGATAGATAGAAATTTTCCCTAGACATTGAGGTTTGGCTTGATGGGGACGCCATATTTTGTTAAAAATATTATGATTGCTTGGTGATTCAGTGTCCCAGCATTCTTTCAGAAAACAAGTGTCGTTTAGTAGACTAGAGATACTGCGCACGGTATCTGCCTAAGAAGTGATTCTGATTATCTGTATAACCCAAAGAATATCGGTAACTTTTTTGCAAGTCACTTTAGTGGTTGTTTTTCTTCGGATGCGCCTAAAGATAGTGCATATCTTGATGATCCTGTCTGCTCTGATGCTTGTGCGGTAAACTAAGTCACGGTTTGCGAAATCACGGTGGCTATAAAGAAACTAAAGCCGAAACTGACATCCGATACAGATTATATGACTAACTTTATTGTTAAAGGTTGTTTAAATCTGTTTTCGCCTGTCTTAGAGCATGTCGCCAATCTTAGAGCATATATTTAATATTTCTTTGTCTGACGGTGTATTTCCGTCTATGTGGAAAGAGTCTATTGTTGTTCCAATACATAGGGCGGGGATACATCGCAAGTTGGGAACTATCACCCCGTATCCTTGCTATGTTATTTTGCAAAGGTATTTGAGATAGTAATGCACACCCGTCTGTCTTTTTGTATTAGGCAACGTTTCAGTTCTCCTCGTCATGGTTTTATAAAGAAACGCTCGGTCGAGAAAAAACCTTTGTACCTTTCTTGATTATTCAGTAGCTTTTGTTTGCAATCGCGGTCAAATGGACGTTGTTTATTTCGACCTCTCAAAGGGCTTCGATAAGGTGAACCACGCTTTGCTATTGCACAAATTGTCACGAAATGGGGCTCCTCCTTTGCTTTTAAAATGGCTTGAAAGCTACCTGAGTGACCGTCGCTGTGTTGTACGCATTTCAAATTATTTCTCTGATCCTTGTTGTCCGCTATCGGGAGTACCACAGGGCTCCAATTTGAGTCCACTTTTGTTTCTGGTCTTTATCAATGGCATATCTACTTGCGTGGTAAACTCAAACATGTTGTTAATCGCGGACGATATCAAGCTCTTTTTGAGCATTAGTTCGATTGACGACTGTGACCTTCTTCAGAGTGACGCATCGCACATTTTAAACTGGTGTCAGATAAATTGTTTAATCATTAATCCAGAAAAAACTAAGGTCTTATATTTCAGTAATAAACGTGAAATTGTGCATTATTCGTACTCACTAGATGACAAATGTATTGCAGAGTTTCATCACTTCGTGATCTTGGAGTTTACTTTTACACTACTCTTTCGTTTGGCTGCCATGTCATCTACATTGTTTGTTCTGCATTTATATTACTGGGAAGGATTAATCGATTGACTAGAAAGTTTGTGAACTATGCTTGTGTTCTTCGCTTTTTTTTTCTTGTTCTCTTATCAAATCTAGACTAGGTTTTGGTTCGGTAGTGTAGAATGCGCTCACTGCACATGATGCCGCCAAAATAGGGCCAGTTCAAAGACGCCTAGTGCGTATAGTTTACGACAAATACCTTGGCCGTAGGCATTTTTACAACTATGAACTCCTGCTTGATAAATTATGCCTACAGTGTCCATCCCTTAGAAGACTATCGCGCGATGTTGCCTTTTTACATAGAATAGTTCACGGGGGCATTGACTCAACACTTTTATGCACAGTGAATTTGAGCATACCGCCTCGCTCAAATAGGAGAGCTCTCAGTTTTTATCCTAACAATCAACACATGATATTAACAACACCAAGAATGCAGATATGTCCAACCAATCTTGGGCATGAAAGTTTGATATTTTTCATAACTACATAAATCTCAATAGACGATTAGATGAAATTATTTTCCGTCGTTAGCGACGCACTGTCGTGCTTTGTTGCATGCTAGTTGTATTGTTATTTGCAATTTTTAAATACGTATTGCTGAGAACGTTCTACAACTGCACAACTGCTTCACTGTGCCACATTGCAGACCATGATTGGTTGTTTATTGGCACAAATAAAGGCTTTATGATAACAATGATGATGATGATGCCTTTAATATAAGCGTTTTAAGATATATGGTATACTGCATTTTTACAATTTCCTAACGCACAGCCCGTTTGACCTAAAAAAACATATACTGATCGATGAATACACAAGCTAATTTATTCACATTACGCAACGCGGAACAGCCATTTCAAGAACAAGTACCCTTGTGGCTGAACGAGGGGTCGGTTGCCTGTATTTACTTTCGGGAGCAATGCAGTATTTTATGTGCCAAGACGCCTACACCGACGTTCGGCGAGAAAGACATTGGTTGTTGCTATGGTCACGTCATCGCTCGCGCTTGCAAAGGGAATTGAGGTGCAGCCTGCGGAAGAGCTCAGCCGCGATGGTGACACCCTAGTCACTGACAGAATGAGAACGGCAGTGAGAATCTTAATTTGTCCCGCCTCCCGCACGAACCCCCCCCCCCCCCTTCGACACCGCTCCGGTTCCTCAGACATCTTGAGGGCGCGCGCGCAGCGACAGCACAGTGAAAACCATAGAGAGCATGCTGGAGGTGCGGGTGTTCGAAAGACACACCCTGCCGTTTCAATTCGTTAGGCAACTATTTGTACGTATATTGTTTTCTTTCCCGTAATGCCTTTGTGTGTTGTTCTTGTGTGTCACTCTTTTTTCTTCTTGTGTTTTCACGAAACTACACTCTTAGAAAATGGATATCTATAGTCCTCCATAAAGGGAGGAACGCTCTTGTAACCTATGTTCCATTTGAAAGGAGAAAGTTTCGTCCTGAAAGCAGGATAACAAAGTTCCTCCGTAGCCTGTATCTTATTATGGCGGCCCCGAATTGAGAAAATCGAGCTCAATAAGGCTTAACGAGGACGATACGTCTATGGTACGGGGCGACAGGAGCAGCCAATAAAAGCGTAATACCAGCTTTCCGCGATCTGTATTTATTTTCGAAGCCAGCTTCTCCCGCAGTTAAATAAACTTGCGTTTCGAAAGCAGTTACTCAGTCTTCTTGTCGTCAGCACTATGATGTTAAACGGAGACAACCGATACCCAGTTGCTTCGCGCTCTTTAAGTCTTACATTTGCTATTCCTCGAGCCACAATTCCTTCGTCAATCGTACATCACCGTGGATTGTAAATCATTCGCGAAACCAAAAGCCGCCTTGAAAAGATCAAATTGAAGCAGCTGTTGCACGGTAACCAGAAATTATCGCGGGGCGTGAAAGAAGGTTAAATCGCATGCCACCAGATGAAAGGGTCAAGCAGAATAATTGCAAGTAGCTATGCTAGGTGGCGCTAGGTACCGCCCAATTCATGTTCTACAAAAATATTCTTATTTCCTCACGCCAGCATTGCGCTTAGAGACCTTCGGGAACCTTTATTATATATACAGGGTTTTTTTCACGAAAGGTGAACAAATTCGATACTTCAAAAACTACGCGTCGCAACAAAAAATGAAAAATGATTGTGTCGTTTTGGTCCTGGGCCAGGGGCCTATTTAGGAAAATGATAAAAGTTAAAGATAATTAAGTTGTTTATTATTTTCGCGTAATTAGCTTTTTAATATATGCTGTAAAGGCATGGTTTCAGTTAGAAAATTGCTCAGCATCATCAAAAAGCACTTAATCAACAAATTGCAGAACATATGCGCAGACTTTCGGCTTTGAAAAACCGCACAAATTCGACGGGTTTTAAGTTTCGGTTTGCTATCGGGCGTATTGGCCGCAGCGGCACCGCGCCCGTGGAGAAAATGCAACCAGCTCTGCTGCGTCGCGCGATGACAGCGCAGCAGAGGCTGGTTGCACTATCTCCTCCACGGGGCGCGGTGCCGCCGCGGCCGAGATACGCTCCGATAGCAAAACCGAAACTTAAAAACCCGTCGAATTTGTGCGGTTTCTCAGGAAGCCGTAAAATGCTTCGCGTGCCTTCTATCGTTTGTGCAATTTGTTGATTTAGTGTTTTTCGATGATGCTGAGCAACTTTCTAATTGAAACCATGCCCTTAAACACAATATTAAAAAGTTAATTACGCAAAAATAATTAACAACCTAATTATCCCGGACTTTGATAATTTTCCTAAATAGGCATCTAGTCCAGGACCAAAACGACACAAGCCTTTTTTTTGTTGCGACGCGTAGTTCTTGGAATATCGAATTTGTCCACCTTTCGTGAAACACGCAGTATATATGCAGATACATTACGCATACCACTAAGCATCAGCTGAATATTGAGCGCACACACATACACGGCACATACAAACATGAATACAACAGCACTAACCCGATCACTACACATGTGCTCTGCGTTTCCGCCTTTTATACTGGTCGTTTTGAAGGTACATGATGTTTTCAGTGACCACCTAAGCAATAAGAATATTCCCAGCATGTTGATTTCTTTCCAGCAATGTCACACCTTTGAGAGTATTTTCAACGGCTCAGGGGATGAATCTCTTAGTAAGACGTAAACGCCCATGCCGTAATTATTTGAAAGCCAATAAATCAAGCCGCTTCACTGCGGTTCCAAGCCACGGTTTCAAGCCGTGGTGAGAAACTGCCACTTGGAGGGCAGTTTCTCCAGGAATCGTAGTATATTTAAACATTAATATAAAGGATACTTTTTTTGGTCGATTTTACCTACCATTTTTCCCTAACACTAAAATTCCGGACAATAAATACACTTACTTTCCGTCATATTTATATACTGTTCCAGTCCTTTCCCCAGAGTGCAATCGCTCTCGGGGAGGAGACAACAGGACATCGCAGACTACAGTCACATTGGCCACTGTTCGATAGGAGCTACGGTTCAGACCGGCGTTACAACATGATCGATTCCATCGCAATTCCCCAAGCGGTCTTAAACTATTTTATAGTAAATCGGAATGTCAACTTGGGACACTCCGCCCCCCCCCTCCCCTGATCACGGCCCGACTGGCGGCATCAGTGCCCGACGGTTTACGTCATCTCATCTTGTTGTTACACCACTGATACGTGAACACACGGACACATCGGAAATAATTCCCGTCGTCTGTTCACAACGCACAACACTGCCATCGCGATGTTGCTGCTATGTTGCTGACACGCAGAAATACAGAACCACGTTGATTGCCTGTTGGCACTCGGCATCTGGAAACGCAACCGAACTCAGCACAGAAGGCACCCAGGCACCCGGCAGCAAAACCTGCCTGTCTTCGACGCAGTTTCCGCGATTTCCATAAAGTCGTCAACGTCGACACATCGTTCCGAGTGGTCCGCGTGCGGTTCCGCGTGGGCTCCGCATTCCGGAGACGGCTATCTTAGCCCAGTGTACGTAAGCGCTGCTGGCACTGCTCCATAACTTCGCTGTTTCTGGCGGCTTCGTTTGCTCGTTTGATAAAATCAGTGGTAAAAACGTCAATGCAACCGAAATGTTCCGCACGTTTGGACTGGGAGATGAAATTACAGGCGGCCTTCTCTGCCGCTGAAGCTCAATCAACACAACAACATTTATTAAACAACGAGCGCGACGTGCTCGAAAAACGAAACCGACAGAAGATGAGTCGGAAGGGCGAAAGCTTTCTCCCGTCTGCCTGGAGAAGGAGAAAAACGTCTCGTTCCTCCCTTCTTCTCGTGTCCGCTTGGGTGTGCGACAGTAGAAGGGAGAAAACGCGCCGTTGCTATCATTTTCCTCCATTTTTTCTTAGAGTGTACCTTCGCCAAAAAATGCGCTCTAGATTTACAAGCCCTACATCTAACGCCCATTAAACTTTACGGAGCTGATATTTAGTGAACTTGAACTTCGATAGAGATGATGGCAATTTTACTAACCAACTTCCAGGTTGGCCCTCTTGGCAACGCTGAGGAATCGTTTTCCTCCGAGATCTGGTCACGTCGACGATACTCAGTCTCATCGTTCGTCCACACGTATGAAGCTGTCCTTGAAGAGGAGATCCATCTGGGCGTGTCTTTGACGCATCGCCGTTGAGGATCCCTTGTCGTACACGTTCGCGTACTGCACTGCGCAGCTGCTTGGCTGCACAACCGTGAGAAAAATAATGATCACAAAATTGGGCTCTTTTAAAAGCGTAAAGTTTTTTTTTTTTTTTTGTTACTTAACGCTTTTAAACTTCCGATGATTAAAGTGGTGAAGAACTCATCACTCTAGAAACCCCTTTACTCTCAGTTGTCATTTTGAAAAATTTGAGCAAACCGGAAAAGCCACACTAAGTGTGCAAATCTTTAAAGAAACATGAGAAGTACATACAAATACACTCAGAAAAGAACATACACTAACCGCAAGTTTGAATTTTATTAACGATTTGGCACATGTAACAAAAGTTGATCGCTTACCTAAAAAGGCACATTCATGTTGTGACAAATTGGAAATTAGAAATACGTTCATTTTCTGTTTCCATGGCATTCATCGCTCGTCTAAAATGTTACTATTTAAGACTATTCGCGACTCCAGCGAAATCGACGCCGCGTAGCGGCTGACGCCGAAAGCCCAGAAGAGGAGGCGTCGTTTCGACTCTTGTCGTCTCGCTAGCGCGCTGCTTGGTTCTCGTATAGGCAGCATAGAAACAAACATCGTTCCCAGTAATTATTTTATTCTTCCGCCATGTCATTCCTACGCACTGACTAGAAGAAGGTTTCTACCTTCAAAAAATCCGCTTTGCTTTCATATGTAACACCGATTTTACGCTGCAGTGCAAGACATTTATGGTGGTCCGCGTGTTGAACAACGAAAACGACCTCCTCTCGTCCGCCATTTTGCCTGACCAGCGCGCCCTCTATAGTTCGCTGGAGTCGCGAATAGGGTGCACACAGTGGATCTCACGCTGCGAAAACAGGGCGTACAAATTGGCGCCTGCACACTGAATGTTCAAACTTTCACCGAGTGAACAATGAAGCGGTTCTTGTCCTTGCTAAATTTAAAGGCAAAGTTGGCGTCTCGGAAAAAACTGAAACCAACAAACTTGCCAAAGTCCATGGCAGGCGTGTTCGCAGATGACCGAGTTTGGGACGAATGTAAGTTCTGGTGCTATCTCCGATAGGTGAAGCGAGCAGACCACAGAGTACATCCTCTGGTCGCTGTGTCTTTTGGAAGTTGATGCCAAAAGCAGAATTTATCACTAACTCGGTTGTCTGCGAACATGTGCGCCACTGACTTTGGCAAGTTTGTTGATCTCAGTATTTCTTTCATAAGGAAAACTGCGCCTTGACATTTCACAGGAAAACTCTGAGCACCTCAATGTGCATTCGATGAAAGATTGAACTTTCTTATGTACAGGGGCCTATTTTCTCTGGCTCGTTTTACTGCGTAAGATTCTCTGTGCGCGGTGGATGCTACGTCTGATGTGCAGCCTTCCGAGAACATACAAAACGCTATTAAATAAAAATGTACGATGCAAACATATATTGTTCACATTTAGGAAATACGTTACATCTTATAACTGTCCCGAAATATCGTCTATGGAAAGAAACGCGTTGTCAATACAACGGTGTAGCCTGACTAGCTGCGGTCAGCTTAAATTGAGTATTGCAGTAACCTAGTACGGTGGTCATATCACCGCTTTCACTGCTATCTTAAGAAAGTCGTAGATTTACGCAATGACAAAGAAATATGGTGGTCAAGGGTACCGTACTCGGTGATAACTTTTTTTCTTAATTTCGAAGAAAGTAAACAGTGCGTGTCGACAGCTTTGTTATATGCTCAAGTGTACGAATGCACAAAGACACAAATCTTTAGTTTCGTTCCCACAGAATGCTGTCCCCAAGCATAGCGTACCACTGCTTTCAGAACGTTGGGCAAAAGCTTGAGCTACAGAACGCACCGGATTTTTCCTGATTTGGATCTCCACCCCCGCCCGTTTTAATGTCAATGAGTGTTGTACCGTGCGCTGTCGTATATTCGCTATTACGCCATGGATGTCAAAACGCAAGGTTAGCAGCTACAGTGAAAAAAACATCTTCGATGTGGAAACTTAAAACTAAAGTCATCCCTCCAAAGCGGATACATCAGACGGAATTTTAAGGTAACTAGCTTTTTGGTGTTACACTCATGAAATGTTTGACCAGGATCGAAGAGGAACACTAAGGGTATTTTATTTCACTTGAGCTTTTGTTTTTATCTCCCGGATGTGTCGTTCTACACCACAGTGACCATGCAAAATCATCCAAAGTGAGATTAGCGCGAACATAGAGTGCTTTCACGATTCAACGAAATCACCCACCGATGGCGTTGAGCTGGGTCGCCGGGAAGGTGACACAGACGAAGATCTGAGCGTTTTCTCTGGCATTTTCCGGGAAGGTGTAGACCCCACCATGAAGGTTTTCCACGAACCTAGGAGCGCTGTGGAGAAGCCAGATGCCGACAGCTTCGTCGAACATGACCACACCTGCAGCGGATGCAAGATAGGTCTTAGAAAGCTCATTAATCACAACCTAACGCAGAAGAGTCCACATTAGTTCTTTTTGTTCTTCGTGCTGCCACACAGCTGATAGGCGCGGTGTGCGATCATGACGAAATCTCGAAACCAACTCCCTTCTCTGACGTCGTACCACTGCGGCGGCGCTGCGGTCGGTACTGCGCATGCGCCGACGCTTCCCCTCGTTTGGATTTGGCTTCTGCGCACGCGCAGTGCCCACACCTGGCGTGGGCTAACGCGGGGCGTGGCCTAATACGTTCAAGCTTCGCGATTGGTTCTTCTGCTGTTGTCATCGGCCAATGACGCAGTCTCATTACCTCCCGAGCGATAATGAGATGCTCGGTACTTGTCACACATCCCGCGTTTCTGAGGATGTTAGTGATTGTGGAATATTAACATTGCTGTAACCTTGAATATTATTTCTAATGATTTCGGTTTACCAAAGCTAGTTCTAAAAACTTCAAACGCAAAAGATACAAAAAAATGTTAGAAAGAAGCAAACGAAACACGGCGTTCATCGCTATTTCTGTGTAGTTTTTCATTTTGTCGCATTGTTTGCGCATTTTATGTATATTCAATTGCGCAACTTCACTAGCTATTTGAGCGTTTTCACTTCAGGCCCTGTCTGTCTAAAATTCTTTAATGGGTATCTTCTTATACGGTAGCGTTATTATTAATCACTGTTAGTTTGCTTAGAACAAATATACTTAGCGCGAATATTCATAGGGTTCTCACGACGTTGCGCGCAGTCTTACCAGATCGTTAGAAGTATGTTGCTAGATTAAATTTTAACAACGCGTTGTGAGTGAACCGGGTGTAAAGATGAGAAAGAAAATTAGCTCAAAGACGTGACTGTCGTCTTCATACGTCTTAACCCGCAATTTTGAAGAAAAAACTCGATATTTCGCATCTACTGTTATGTATAAGTATCTGATACCGTTTCAAATTGCATATAGCTTTCCTCAAATGGTTGATTGGTCACCAGCCACTCGTTGTGAACCCCCTGGACGGAGTAATTACTCACAGATGGAATCCACGATACTATTTTCAATATACAAAGTTCGCTGAGACTATTTAACACACAACTATCCAAGATAGATTTTTTCCACATACGATTTTGTTATCATTGTGCGAAAGTCTTTCGCTTATTTTAGCTACTAATCTCTGTCAGCCTGATCGATGATGTTGCCGTTTTTGGCCCAGCCAATATTCTATATCTCTCAGTTCTCGATTTGGGTGGCCTGCAGCTTCCTATATATTAATGCCAGATTATATGAAAACGTACCTTATGCAATGTGCCGGGCAAAACACCGGTGTTTTAAAAACACAGGGTTTTAAGAACACCCGGTGTTTTGGCCCACATAAATAAACTACGCATAGCTGAAAGCTGAAACCCTGTAAGAATCTGATGCGAATGGTGGTTGTTATAAAATGTGAGTTAGATAACATGACGTTACCTGAATCAAGAAATGGAAAAGGAAGACTATTTTTTCTTGAGTTGATGCCCACATAAAGGTTAAATTTGCCAAAGCAGGAAATGGCATTGTGGGCACATGTGTTTTTTTTTGTGTGCTGACTAATTTTATAATTTAAATAAACGATACAGGCTCCACAATATGATTTTTCGGTTTCGTAAAGATTATGCTCAGAAAAATGCCGACTCATGGCGAATTTCATTTTTTTTTTTTGCTTTTTGTTTATTTAATTACGGAATCTTTCTTTTTTTTTACTTTTGCATGATATTGCTATCATTAGCGTCACATTTTAACAGCTTCAGCTTTTTGTGTTGTGTACTTTATTTATGCGAGCCAAAAAAACCGGGTTTCGTTTTCAAATGCGCTGCGCTGCAAAAGTTTTACAGAGCAAACACGTGACCAGAAGATGAAAGGAAAATAATGAGTTACATTGAGATGAAGAGAAACACAACGTACATGAATGCGCCCATTCATGTACGTTGTGTTTCTCCTCATCTCAATGTAACTCACTGTTTTCCTTTTATTTTCTTGTACCGCGTTTGTTCTGTAGAACTTTGCAGCGCAGCACATTTCGTTGTGTACAACCAACTAGTCCAAACCGAAGTCCAAGCTTTATTAATCTTCATTACGGGTTTCGTTTTCTCGTTTGGACGTAGTAATATAAACCTACGTGCAAAGACGTAGGGTATAATAATTATAAAAATTAATTATAACCCTCAAAAATTTATACTTATTGAAAGAATAAGCGGGTGTTAAAGGGTAACTGCAAAGAAAAAAAAAGTGTATTTTTAAACAGCCTAATTGGGACAAGCATGTCACAAAACAATTTTTCTGCCTAAAACAAAAATTTTTACAGCAATATTTATTGCGCGGTACTGATTTTAGTTTGCAGCTATTTCGTCCGTTTTAAATCGCGCGCCACAAAGTTGGTACTATACGTCACGTAGTGGCTGCTACACGTCACGGAGTGACGTGTAACAGCCACTCCGCGCGCGTCGAAAGAGCGGGAGTTTCAAATGTGAAGAAGTTGTGACTCCGACTAAATTACGTCTGTGGCGCAAATATTGCTAGAAAAAAATTTGTTTTTTCGCGGAAGATTTGTTTTGTGATATGCTTGTCCCATATAGGCTGTTTAAAAAACCATTTTTTTCTTTGCAGTTACCCTTTAAGGAAGTAAATTGCAAACAATTAGTTCGCAACAATAAACAAAGATTCGCAAAGTAATAGTGCACGCATCTTCTTTGACGATATTAAATATGCAACGTTAAAAACACTTCTGAGTACGAAAAACATGAGTGCCTTTTTGGATGCCGATGGTAAAGGCAAAGGACACGAGAAGCCCTCGAGAGAAGTCTAATAATCAGTATCAAACTCGCTCTACCACACGAAAAAATATTAAAAAAAAGAATATGGCATGTAATAACTTTTTATAAAAATCCAGTATCCTAGTTTTGAGTAAAAACTATTCATTTATTTATATAAATAGGTTCAGCTTCCTTTTGTTTGTGCTGTTAAATATGAAAACGATGGAATAGAATGTTTGGAAAAACAAAACAAAATAAAATATAACTTGTGCTAAACCAGTACAAACACTCACAAAAAATCTAATACCTCCATGGCGACTAGCAAGGGCACTAAATTGTGCATGATTATATGGTCTCGTCATTCATGATCAGTAAGGTTTGTGACGCGAAACCCCGGCGTACGGATTAACAGGTTCTAAGCCCAACCGGATTTCGCAGACGCTTATTAGAATAAAGTCACCGCGTTCAGTTACTTGTAACAGAAAATCCCGCGAACTATAAAGCATTTTGTTTAGGCCGAAAACAAAATAAGCTCGCAAAATGTGCCATGCTGCAAATGCCTCAATCGACGGTTCTAGAATATACTCAACAAATGTTCAATTAACGCCTGAGCCCTCAGGTTGATATTTATAAAATAATAAGTCTCAGATATTAAAACAAATTATGCTAAATAGAAAACTCTTGGAACTTTTGCAAGACGCTTAATTGCTAATAACATGCAGTGGATTTGCGTACAGTATATTTGTTTGCCTACAGAGGGTTAATTTGCTTAGATAACTTAGTGTTTCTGGAGCTGTGAAGGTTATGGGACGCTGTATAAAAATCAAAATAAGATTAAATATATAATGTTGTAATCCTGCACCCCACCTCACCTTTGGAGTGACCGTTCCGGGTGCCGTTGTAGCGGTCCGGAGACTGGTCGTTGTAGACGACGTATAGAATGTCCTGAAAAAATAGGGATTCGATTCTATCACAAAGCTCGAAAGTGACACAAAGGACACGGGAGCTAACGAATAGAAAATGGCGATAATATAAGAGCCGGAATCGATTAAGGGAACTCCGGCGCTTTGTGAGCTCCCCAAAACAAAACAAAGTTTCGGAATAATTCATGGCTTTAGTCGTCCCCGCATGCTGTTTATTATCACTAAAATTCAAAATAGCCAATGAGAAAATGGAAAATGTAGGTTTTGCCCACCCCAACATTCAAATTTCCACGCACTTTCCGGTGGGGCATTGTCAGTTGCAACAATTGTATCTCGAGCGGGCAGCCTGAAGAAACACAGAATGTCGCGAATTTGTCTTTTTTTTTTTTCCGCTGGAGCGAGTTTCCCTAGCATTCAAACTTCCGGTAATCTGTCGGTAAAAAAAATGTGTGCGACCCAATTGACCCAATGTTGCGCAACCTGCAACTCAATGCTGCGACCCAATGTTGCGCAACCTGCGCAACATTTGCGACCCAATGTTGCGCAACCTGCAACATTGGATTGAATTTGATTAAATTTCTTCGGCTTCCCCTTTGTTATGAGAAATCACATGACTAGGAATTCTGAATCTATAGGCAGCTGCAGCTCCCCTACTACTGCCAATTCCGATGTCTCTTCCATCGTCATGGATTGGATTCGGTTAAATTCTGTCAGCTAAATTGGTCGTCACGGTTTTAATGTTGCCAGCAGACCATCTTAGTAAACAAAAATATGGTGACGACTAAATGTAAACTTTATTACCTTCGCGAGAAAAAATATAGTTTGACCAGTAATTCGGGTTTCGATTTCAAATGTCGCCATTGATGTGCGTATCCGATTTTCAGAAAAATCAGTGACAATAAGTATTTCATCAAAATTCCGTCTAGCTACAGATAAACCTCCGAGACTGCCCTGCCTGCTGTGGACTGTTTCAAGTGCACACACCGTGTAGAAGAGTATTCAAAAATTCACAATATGCTTGTTCACAATTAAGTGCATGACACATTTGAAATCTTTGGTTTTTCATGGGCTTTTGCTGCCACTTGGCTCACCAACTTTTCTGAGTTCTCTCTCATTGAGTAAACTGAACGTCACGCCCTCAAATAATTTTGCTTCCAATCATTTTTTTATTAATTATAAGTTTATGTTGACTCGTAGCAATGGTCGCATTCTCACTTATTGTGCAAGGAACTGTAAGTTGCACGGCACAGGACAAAATATGTAGGCATTTTATGGCGGGTTAAGAGGAGCGCGCTTTCCTCACGTCATCTCAGTTTGTAGTAACTGCGCCCGTGCTTGGCCACGACTCACGAGTGTGTTATCCTCTTCGTAGCACCGTATAACCATTAGATTCGCTCAATACCTACGTTTACTTTGTAATATTCTGTGACAAAAATGCAAACTATTATTGATTAATATTTGAAACTATACTGCCCCCGCGAGAGGTTTGAGGGTTAATTGAGTCAGTTCAATTAATATCACCATGGTATCTTCTCCTTCTTATTTTTTACAACTTGGCTTTTCTAAGCTAATGTTCTGTTTATTTTTACCCTGTTCATTCATTGTCACTTGTATTAAGTCTGAAATGTTAACGCGGGAGCAGGACGAGGCACTTTATTTTTTGTTCCACTATTGGGGGTTGTGGGGATATTTATACAGCGTGTAGTTGGTCAGCCATTTAAAGTTGCGACGAGTCACTCACTGTAGATGAGCAATTTAGCCAGTGCAGCACAACCGCTAGCCTGGGGTCTTTAACGTGCATCAAGCAGTAGTGATACACGACCGCACGCCGGTACGATGCTCATCCAGATCGAAACGGGCAGGGGTGGGGTATTCCACTACCTGATTCACCTCCATTATGTCTTTATAAGTTCAATTGCAAGATCCCCACTAAAAGTTGAAAATAGTTGCCATTCGCGTTGAGCGAACCAAAGTGCTCAGGCAGAACTGTCGAAGCTGTGTCCTCGCTCGATT
Source organism: Ixodes ricinus (assembly GCA_037355805.1). Lineage (NCBI taxonomy): Eukaryota > Metazoa > Arthropoda > Arachnida > Ixodida > Ixodidae > Ixodes > Ixodes ricinus. The sequence goes on from JAZHYW010007054.1 coordinate 38,965, forward strand.
AGGTGCATATATTTATTCAAACACAAAAACAAAAACTGTTGAGAAAACGTGCGCATAAAAATGAAATTCGCTCCAAGAACGACCAGGTTGAGCATACATTTGAAGTGCAAGTGCATACATTTGCACTTCAAATGTATTTACTTTTAAGTTTATATCAGAAGGCTGTAACACGGTTTTATATGTAAACATAAAAGGTTTGGTACTACATATTCAGGTAATCAAGACACCACTTCCGCATCTTTTTAAGATCAAATTTATAAAACTAATGCAAGTGTTTCTCGTTTAAAAAAATGTATTTCACCACACTACCCTGATACAATCAATGTCTTCCTGAAAACGCATATAGAGTAAATATTACAGCTGCATGAAATATTGAACATTCTGTCTGGGCGGGTTTCCGCAATATTTCTTGCGTAATATTGAAGATGTTCCGGCATATTGCAAAATAGTAGCTGACACTGAATATGGTTGTTTCATTTTGTGCGATTATGATAAAAATGTCGCACATTTTTTTTAATGCACCTAGAAACAAGGCTTCAAGCAGTGCTTGGTAACATTTACACTGTGTATTTCAATGGGGCTACAAGAAGCTATTAGTACTCTACCAGAGTTTTCTAAAGACTAGATAATAGAATGTTTGCGTAAAGGAAACAAAAATGCAGATTTAAAAAGGCTTAAAAACGTCGTGTTCCGAATTTAAATAATGTCGAAGCGGCGCTTGCTTCATTCTGCTTGGATGTATAAATGGCACAATGTCGTAATGCGTTAGTTCTGAAAACTCAGTACACGTGCGTACGGTCACAGGGCAGTGGACAGGAGGAGCCTCGGTCGGCTTTTGGTCAGCACGGCAAGCGGACAAAAACGGCAACGTTAGGCAGGCCATGCCACCAAATGATTGGGCACGAGCGCTTTGTCAACGTTTGGCAAAAACACCTCGAACGTTTGACCTTGAGATAGGGTACTACTACTACAACCACTACTACAGCTACTATTACCTGCTATTATCAACAAGATACTAAGTCACACAAAACTCAAATATGCCGCTTTATTTTGTGATCGTAGCCAAGAACACTTAACACACTTACCAGAGAATAGTTCAAAGCAATTTTGATCGTTTAAAATGTTTCAGCTGTAACAGAACTTCAATCACCAGTTCAATGAAATTTAAACTCGACCTATCATACCTATCATCTCACCGTGAAAAATACCGCAGTCTCTGACTCATTCACGAGTTCTTTCATCGCCCTCTACCGGCCCGCAACACTTCTCCCAAAATCGGTTTCATTTTTTTTCCTGGCACGTCAGAAGAGTGTAATCGCCTTCCCGCATCAATAACATCAATCGAAGATCACAAACACTTCAAGAACGCCATAGCTAATATTGAATCACTATGAACAATTTTATTGTATACTAATACTAACTGCACTTTGTTACTTAATTACTATAATTGGTAGACACTAACCTAATTAATGCCTTAGGCTCTAAGGGAATATCAAATAATAAAAATGCAGACTTCTGCATACGATGGCGCTACCTGTCAAGCCAAACTTCACTTCCCGGTAGGCATAACAGTGAAAACAGAGAAGGCCCCACCTGAGGTACAGCCTTTTGGTACAGCGGTGCTAAAGTGTAAGCCAAAGGGTTGGGAGGTCTATAGAGGTCTTGAGAAGACAACGTCCACGTGCGCGCACTGGTCGGGGAATCAGAGTCGATGTAGACGAACTCCCCACCGGCCGGCGTGAACGCGTTGCCCTTGGTCTTCTGCATCTTGGGTAACTTGTACAGGATGAACCTAGTGAAAACCAACACAAAAAGGCACCTAAGTTTCCGTTCTTTTGATGAAAGGAAATTTGTTTTTGTTTTTAAGGACAATATTAGAATGTCCAAAGCCCGTCAAAAGACACTGTTGAGGACCCCGCACCCGACGTATTTTATGCGAGCCAGACTGGTTTTCGAAACAGCGCTGGACTGACCAGTGACTCTAATGTTCGAGCGCACCGCCGCTTGGACAACGTGCAACAAACGCTCGTGCCGCAACACCCAGGGATCCCGTCGCAACCCCGACCCCCCGCTCTCGTGGCCCGCCGCGACACCCCCCCTGAGCGCTGCACCCGGAGCGGTCCGCCCCCCCCCCTCCCACGTTGTGACGCCGCTGCGTGTACCACTACTGCGTGAAGCACTTTAAAGACCCCAGGCTAGCACTGGCACTGCACTGGTTCAATTTCTCTCCTACAGCTGAGACAACAGACACCCGTTGGGGATGACTAACTTTCGACTGTCTAAACAAACAAGGAACACAATAATTAGTTGTTGTTGTTTTTTAAACATCGAGTTTGCAGGTGTTCTGGTGATAGATCATCATTTTGCGTAACACTTGAGACTGTCGTAAGTAAAAAAATAAACTATCAAGGCGGAAAAAAAGCACAGGAGGAGAACGTTTGCATTTCAACGTTTTTCTGCTGTGTATTTTTCTTTGACTAAGAAGTGTCATATTTCCACAGCACAGTATCGAATTTACAAAAACAAAAAAAGATTATTTTTATTATTATTTAGAATACCTCGTATATTCACATATTCACAGGTGTTTTTGTGTTCTTGCAATTGTAATTTCTATCCACTCCTGCTAGAGCTTTAAAGTAGCCTGCAGCATTGTGAAATAAAAAAATACGACTAACATTTATCTTCAAAAGCCTATAATGCATAGGATGGAGTATTTAAAGAGCGCTCGCTTTAATTTGTTTAAAAGACGTTAAACAATCGTTTTGGGAGTGGAAAGCCCATATTTTTGTGTCGATTTCCCTGCTAAATTTAGCGGGAAAATACACGGACAATTTTTCTGAGATAAGAGGGTTTGGTTAAAAAGCATTTCATTCTTCAACCAATGAAGCTCATGTGGCTCGTTCTAATCGAAGTTTTCTTGCGCTTATCACCATACATAATCTGCCTCACGCAGTCCGATATACGTAGGTACAACGACCCGGCATATCAATCCGGTTGTCTGGTTTCGTAAGTTCAAGTGGGAGTACGAGTACCTGCTCGTGGTTATCTCCTCTTACGTTTGTCCTTATCCCTGATGTCGGATTACCCTTCGAACTTCCATTATAACCTTATCCTAAGCTACAAAGGTCGTTGCAGAACATATCGTCAAATATATATATCAGTTGACAGAACATATCATATTTTATATACCTATATATTTTTTCTTGCAGATACTCCTGTATTGTTCTGCGTACAAAGGAAACTCATGGCTAAGTGGATACACAAGCTGTTTTAGATATAACACATTTTTAAACAACCAAAGCTACACTGATGCGGTCAGTGCAAGTGAGTTATACGAGCAGGAAGACATAATATCAGTGGCTAATTGTCACGATAAGTTGGCTTATTATCTCAAGAGTTTTAATTGACTTTTTTGTGGATATAACCACTATGGTTCCAACTAGACACTTGCTGAGGCGTCACGAAAAATCACTAAATCAATTAACTTCAAAGATTTCTAGAGCAAGTTTGCAATTGGAATCTTCACTACGTTGAAAGTTAATTACCGAATTTGACTTAATTAGAATACGTATTGTGACGACTAGTCCTTTATATTATGTTGCCCTGGCCGTATAACTCATCCGACAAACCGAATTAGTGTAACTTTCACGGGTTTTTTAAAACATACCTGTAAAGCCTAAAGAAGCCCCCGTTAAAGTTTTTGGTTGTGGAATGTTATATTTCGTTAAAAAAACAATAACGCGATTAAATCTAGTGTTTCAGCCATGTTCATTTCATGTCATACTGTAACACATAAACTCTAAAAGACATCTGCATCGGCTGCAGAATTTTAGTGGTAGTCGTTGTCGTAGTCTTAATTTCCGCGCTAAAAGAAAAAAGTAAATCTCAAGAACTTAATGAAATGTCAGAAACGACTACGTCACTCTTTTGTGCATCATGTGACCAAGAATTTCAGTGTTCTATTGGGGACCAGTTTTGAAGTTCGATGACAAGTACGAAAACTTGATTTATTAATATCTTATTATCTCTTGCCCTTTAGTTGACGGTGTTGGTTCTAATTGTCTAAGTCGTTAAAACAGCGACTGCAACATGACTTATAAATTTATTAACTAAAAATCAAAAATAACAAGTGTTTGTTGTAATTGTCCGTATGGCTCTTTATGTTCCCGCTTTGTTTACCCAAGTAGCCCAAAGGTTTATTTTGGCAGTTCCCCAACCTTAACTCCGCCAACCTGATAAACGTACAGTAAGTAAGTAAGTAAGTAATATTTATTTCAGTAATATTGTGCTGAGGGCACCAGACAAAAAGCTTCCATGAGGTAGCTTGTCCGGGTCTGGTGCCCCTGCACTTACATGGCATGGTAAAAACAAGAACTACTATACACTACACTTTGTCTGAATAAAAGAAACGCGTACACTTACAGGGCATGTTAAAAAAAAAACTACTCTACACAACACTTTGTCTAAATAAAACAAACGCGTACATCCTTTTTTGTTAAACAGTGAATATCATTGTGGTCTATAATGAACTTGTTAAGTAATGTAGGCAGGTTATGCGCAATAGATTGCAGTGCATAATTTGTACGAAAATGAGGCACATTCCAGAACTCTCTGCGTCTGACCAGGATGGAAGATTCACGTATTGTCAGGTGGGCTACATTAGACAAAAAAGAATTAAACTCATCGGTCGAAAATAAATAAGAACATAGCAAACGGTACTCGTATACACTGGTAATCCTCATGACATTGAATTGAAGAAATAATGGTTCCGTATGAGTGTCGTAAGGCACGTTTGCAATAAAACGCAGCATTTTCTTTTGTAAGATCGAAAGTTTGTAAATATTATATTTAATTGTTGTGCCCCAAACCAAATGACAGTAGTTAATTTGTGAGCTAAACAGAGCATGATAAATTTGCATTTTAATATTTACAGGCAACAAGGAGCGACAGTGACATACTATTCCAACAACTTTTGACAGTTTCTTAACTAAGTAATCGATGTGATTATCCCATTGCATATGTTCTGAAAAAATGACACCTAACGTTTTGTGCTGTTTAACTATTTCAATCTGGTCGGTTCCAATCTTTAGAGCATAATTACTAATAACGTGCTTATTTACAGGTCTAAACAGAATTGCCTTAGACTTTACAGTGTTTATTTTAAGACCATTTATTGTTGACCACGAAAGAAACTTTTCCAGAACTAAGTTTCCCATGGGTATAAGTTCATCCATATTCGAAGCAGATAGAAATATACTCGTGTCGTCTGCATACATTATAAACCGTGCTTGGTTGCAAATATTGACTAGATCATTTATATACACATTGAACAGCAGAGGGCCGAGTATGCTGCCTTGCGGCACACCAAACTTCAAGATTTGCAAAGAGGAAACATGATCATTCACTGAGACGCATTGCTTACGATGTTCTAAATATGAATGAATAAGTATCAAAGGCGTGCCACGTATGCCATAACACGACAGTTTATCAAGGAGCGTTGAATGGTTCAGACAATCAAACGCTTTACTAAGATCAATAAATATTCCCAGTGTCAGCCATTTGCATTCTATATTGTGTAATATTATTTCTTTCTGTGATATCAAAGCGCTTTCCGTGGATTTTCCCTTGCGAAATCCGAACTGGGAGTCAGTTAGCACTGATTTCTGGGTAAAAAATTCGTCTAAACGATATAATATAATTTTTTCCAGACCTTTGGAAAAGACTGGAAGAACCGAGATGGGTCTGTAATTTGTAACTAAATTTTTGTCTCCACCTTTATGCAAAACTGAAACTTTCGCAAGTTTCATGTTATTCGGAAATTGGCCACTCGACAATGCTAAGTTAAATATATATACCAAGAGTGGGGCCACCACATCGATTACGAATTTAACGGGCTTTATTTGTATATCGTCTATGTCATGGCTTTTACTGTTATTCAATCCCATGAATACACGGATCACTTCCAATTCGTCTGTCGGTTGTAGGAAAATGGTGTCTGCTACACGGTGCGAGATAAACGAGGAAGCATGCTCATTGTGCGCGCTAGAAGGCAAGTTAGTAAAATGTCTGTTAAAGAGCTCAGATAGTTGTATTCCGGACACGCTTTCACCAGAAAGTGAAAGTTCATCTATTGAATTCTTCTGCTTGCTGCGTTTGAGCACTTCGTTTATCGACTGCCAAACAATCTCAGGACGCTTCTTGTGAGCGTCATGGAAAAGACGTTTATGATATTCTGTTTTTGACTTTTTTAGTGCAGATGTGAGTTGATTGCGATACTTTTTGAAAACTGCATGGTCACTGTCGTCCTTTGAACAGAGATACGCCTGATATAATCGATTCTTTTTTCTTATCATTGCTAAAAGAGGCGGCGTGACCCATGGTTTTCTTATTCGTTTTTTAGTAGTCACCGTCTTATATGGAAACGATGCGATGTATATCATCTTAAAAATATGTATGAAATCATCATATGCTTCGTTCACGCATTGCTTTGAGAAGACAGAAGTCCAGTCTGTTTGAATGACTGTGCTGCGAAAGGACCGTAGTTGGCAGTCGGTTATCGTTTGGAAAGTTAATACTCTATCGACGCTCCCCGATAATTCACGGGTTTGAAAACAAATAAAAATTGGTAAATGATCGCTTATGTCACTACTAATAGTACCTGCACTGCGAACTATAGTATTTATATTGGTAATAAAAACGTCGATACAACTTGCCGTAGAATGGGTAATTCGGGTGGGGGACACAATCACATTGCAAAAACCACTACTACTGAGTGTACTACTCAGTCGTGACGAAAGAGAAGAGTTTTCTGAAAAATTTACATTTAAGTCACCGCCCAGAACAAGTGAGTAGTTATTCAAGGATATGAAATCAAAATACCTTTCAAGAAAAGACAAAAAATTATTAAAGTTACCAGCTGGCGGTCGATACATAACAGAAAGCAGCTGACGTCCGTGTTTAACAGTTACGATTTCATAGTCGTCTGTAATTTCGGTAAAGTCATTGAGTATTTCGCATCTAACATCCTGTTTAACATAAATACAAACACCTCCCCCTCGTTTTCCGCTTCGATTCAAAAGAAGTGATTGTAACCCGGCACGATAAGAACATCGTCATCTGTTACGTACCATGTTTCGGAAAGCATCACCACTTGAAACGAAACACAGAGTTGATCTAAAAGAGTAATGAAATTATCACTTTTACATTTCAAAGAGCGTATATTTAAATGTAAGATCGTGGTCGAGTCTTTGATTCCTGCATATCGCTTTAGTTTAACAGGCAACAGAAGTTCATGGTATTCGGCCATGAGGCTAGAGGTTAAAAATGCAAAGAAAAATCGAGCATTACGTTGCAGTAGCACCAGCCTCGACGCTGCCTTCGGCACTATCGAAGTGGCGCGACGCAGGAAGTGGTCCAAAATATTGCCTGAAGATGCAGCCTTCTGGCCAGACAGACACGGTGTTTATCGCTTCAAATACTTCTCTGTCACCGAGAATGTGAAAAGAGGCATAGTAAGGAAGTTTGGTTTTCAATTTCGTGCATACAAAAGTTTTACCTTGCAAAACAGCCGCGACCAAATCCTCAATGTCTTTCGTACTTGTTTCCGGGGACAGTCTTGACACAAACAGGGCACTTTTTTGGGGAGCACGTTGAATCACGGCTATCTTTGATGTTTTCGAAGTTCCGACAGAGGGCTTTACGGGCTTACGGCGGGTGACAAGGGTGAAGCCGTCACCATCCACGGTGCCTCGCGGAACGGAGTCTCGTTGGGCTGTAGGCGCTGCAGGTGGAAGGGGCCCAGTTGGTTCGATGATATTCATCGATGTGCCAGCTGGCAGCACACTTTGAGGTCTCGGTAGGCTCTGCTGTCGGTAACTCAAGGCGGGAAATTCTGCAGTGGCAGAGGCGTAGGACAACGGATGAGAACCGTCAGTTCTGTCTGAAATATTCGTGGAGCGTTGACTCACGAACAAAGAAACGGTGTCGTTGAGACGACGAACCTCTTGACGTAGCGAGACGTTTTCCGCTTTTAGTCGTGCGAAGTTGTCGACGAGCTCTTCCAGTACCGCTTGAATGTCTTTCTTTGATGTCGATGAACCTGCAGTACACAGAACGTCATCGGTGTCCGTTGCCACGTCCACCGTAGATTCCGTGGTTGAAATGCTAGGCGTAAGAACTTCGTCGTCGTCGTTGTTTTTTCGCTTGACGCATTTCGCACATTTGTACTGGCTCACCCCATCTTGCATGAGTAGGTCGTAGTCATCGTTGACGATATTCACGCACTTGCCGTGAAAGCGGGTTAAACACACACAGCAAACAATCTGTTGCTGCTTGTGGTGAAATCCCGCGGAGCAGCTGACACACGTGTCCTTCTGCTTCGCCATTCGCGCAGCGAATGGCGAAGCAGAAGGACACGTGTCATCGGCAGGTACTATCAGTGAAGACGGAATTCGTGTAACTGCTGCTCCTTCGATCAAAATTAATAGTTCACACTAAATTCAAACGCCAAGCATACTTTAGAGCACATCGACGTTATTATTGAGAATCCAGAACTCTTCTAGCAGACCGTGTAACCTAGACGTTGGTGGATCTCAAATGTTGAACAATATTATTAGCCGATCACGTCAAATTTGCCCAGAACTCTCCATACAGCTACTCTCAGTTTCAGCTCTACCTTAGATCGTCATTAAATACGAGTATCTGGCGTGGTAGTGGATTGCGTGCTTAACGTTGACTAGCAATTATTCATTTGTTTTTGCAGAGAGAATGTATTCGAACAAACACATAGTGCGATGCCATGCTCGCCACGTAGTCATTAATTTTAACCAGAAGTGAGGAAATAAAGTCTTCCTCTAACATGACTAGAAGCTCAGGCGCGAACAATATTGGACAACGCTACCTTGAACTACACACAGCGACGACCGAGAAATACCGGCGGCCTCGTTCTCAGACGAGAAGTTCAAACCGGAGTCACTGACAGCTCTTAAGAGGGCGGTGCAACGATATTCAATTGGAATGTTTTTCACTTTACACGAGCTTACTGGCACTAGTGGGACTCAAGGATACTCGCACGCAACGCCACTGACCAAGAAACTCCTTTGTTGCGCTGTAATTTCGAGGACAAAACCGAGTGTTTTCATTCAATCTCTCCTTCGCAAAACCTGATGACGTAGCTGGGCGGTAGCAGTACCGCCCAGTGACGATATTTGAATGCGGCTCATAGATTGGACCCGAGCATGGCGTGGACACTCGATTTGGGCTCGTGATAATCGATAGCTCGAGAAGCATTCGGGTAGTGTCCTGTGTCCAATCGCTGCAATGACGACAACAGCCGAACCATAACAATGTCTGGAACTCAGCGCGTGTCCTGTGCCTTGCCAACCCCAGCGCATGGCTATGATCAACATTGGCGGCATATAATCGGCTCCAGATCACGTGGCCGCTTGTTCTGGCTGCGAGTTGAGGGGTGAACTCTGCTCGTTTTTCTTTATTTTTTTCTGCGACTTCGATTGCGTGTGGTGAAAAACGAACGGGTATTTCACAGGTCATTAACGTCAGGGATCCGTTCTAAGCGGTATTTGCGCAAAATACAAAAATCGTTGCATCGCCCCTTTAAGAAACGCAGGCAGTGGCGTGTCCCGCGTATCCTATTATAGCTCAGCTGCGGCTTTTGAAGATAAGAACGCTGAAGAGCCAATCACGAAGCAAGACCCGTGAACATAAATAGCCTCGACCCTGCGTTTCTGGTCGCTAAGTCGGTGACTATGGTACGCCTATGCGGAGCGCAAGTTCGTCTGCTTTTTTTGCAGGGGCTTGTGGTGGCGTCAAAACGCCAAGCTCTGATCGGCTTTGACTGAAGGACGAGTGGGTAGACCTCAAGGAAGCTTGCTTCGAGGTCTACCCACTGTCCTTCAGTCAGAGCCAATCAGAGCTCGGCGTTCTGACGTCACCACAACCCTGCAAAAGAAGCAGACAAACGTGCGCTCCGCATGCTGTTATACGTTGCAAACCCCGGCGAGGCCATGCTCCAATCAGGGCGCACTTGCAGGGACGGTCCGCAACGCCATCGCTCGGCAGAGACCCCCCAAAGACATGGAACCATGGCTTTTGAACATCGCCCGAAGTAAACGAAGTGAGAAAATTCGATAATATTTTGCATAACGTTTGTAGAAATTTAGCATAGGGAACCAAATTGGATGAGTTAAGAACAGAGTCAAAAATGCGTTCGCTACAGCTTTTGTCAACTGAAAGATTACATATCTATGAAATACTAGTTAAGAATTATTATAATAGCACGTTTAAGAAACCTGCAAAAAAAAAAAAGGTATTGAGAAAAATAGAGCGGTTCGCCCTCCCCAGGGTATACACAAACTATGGGAAGCGAGTTCGGTCTTTTAAAGATCCTCATTACTTTAATTTGTTGCCAAACGAACGTTTACGTCTACAGTCGTTGGAAGTGATCAAAAAATGGTTTAGAAATTGGTGTTGTAACTACGATTGTTTTATATTGTTGTACGGGTTAAGAGTACTGCGTTTTTCTGTTTATTTTGTGCTTTGCATTATATGATATTGTCAGTAGTTTCTCTGCTGGCTGTCAGGTCCCGCCTACAAGCACTCACGTGCTTTTGCGGACCTGTTTGTAACGATGTATATTTCTTCGTGCAATAAAGATATATTATTATTTTTATTATTAACCAACATCGGCGGGTCTTCGTCTTCCTCTTTCTCCGATATCAAGAGAAGCGGCCGCTGCGGCCACATAAACCTCCGGGCCAATGAGAGTGGTTGTTGGACCTCATCTTCATCGAAGCCAACAGCCACCACCAATCACACCAGGATCCCGTCGGTGACGCAGAATTGCCACGACACCGAGGCTATAAATGGGGGAGACCCGCGGAAACTCGCGGCGGAGACGGAATGGGACTTACCATCGGACGCTACCATCATCCATTCATGTCCCATAAAACGCCGTCATCCATATAGCACACACCCGGTCTCAAGCCTGCCCGTCCCCCAGCTTTTAACAACACTTCCCAACAAAAAACATGGGAAGACCAATGAGCTGCGACCTACAGGAAAAAAATGAATAAATGTCTGCGCTGTGAAACCGAGCATGGCGTAAACACGTGGAACGTCTTGCTAAGTGTAAGAACGGACAATGTTTTTTTAAGCGATTAGTTTTGTAAAGCCGTTAGCTTTCTTGCGATCTTCGGGCAACTCTGAGGTATGTTTCTGGCCCTACATTTTTCCCTCTAAAGCGGGAAAAATGACGTCACGTGAGTGGATGTCAAGTGACCTATGCGCCGAGAAACTGCATGCCGAATTCCACTGATCGTTTTGGAGCGCGCCAGGATTGACGTTTCTGACGCGCGCCTATTTCGCAGGTCGATCGGGATCGAGAATGACGTGTTTCACAAGTCGTATTGCATCAGCCCCCACTCCAGATCTCAATCCGGATCGGTTTCGGCGGATTCGACCGGAAACCAGCCTGGCCAGACCTCGGCGCGCACACGTGACTTCCTTTCTCGCCGGGCATCTCGCTGATCTGGCCTCGGAAGAATTCGTCAGGGCCACTCGCAATATGCCGCTCGCACTGCTGCTGCAGCTGCTTGATGACAACTCGTTGTCAAGTTTGCTTGAACACCTCCAGCAGCAGCGGCTCAAGTAGCAGCGAAGACGAGGATTGCTTGGATGTCCCGCATGAATTCGACTGCGTTTTCGGACCTCTGCAGAAGAGGCCGAAAATCGAGACGTACTTGGACACCGTCCATGAGTATTCCGATGAAGAGACACGTTGGCTACGCGGCTACGCTGATGCACATCACTTATCGACACGCATGTTTCACGTCATGATTACCTTCGCTCTTGGATTGAACACGTGTTGTTAGCGCCGCGATTGCGAAAACATGTGCTTCGAGATTCGGGACCGCGGGTAGGGATTCCCGGAAACGTGAATGACGGGAAGGCATCCGCCGATCACGGAGGGGTGATCATGTTCCACTGGGGATCCGGGGGCGGAGCGACTTCGTTCGGGTCGGGTGCTCCATCTCGGATCTGGTCTACATATCCCGGCGCACTCCAAAACGACCAGTGGAATTCGCCATGAGGTAGAGATGAGACGAGAGCGCGCGGGGAGGTCAGAGCCCCGAGGTCTGGTTTGAACGACTAGTGGGTAGACCTAAAGCATAGCCTCCTCTATACTCACAAAGCCTGGCAGTTCGACGATGGAGCCATAGAGTGCCCGGTCGCAGATTTGGAGCGCGAAGATCTGGTAGCACAGAGCATCAAAGAGCCGTTTATCGGGGAACCTGGACGTCAACGCACAGATTTTGCAGCGGCGAGGACTCGAAACACACTTGTTCGCTCGGGAGAAGTGTGTTTCGGCGTCTCGCCGCAGCGGGGCGCCAGTCACGTGGCTCTCCTCTCATTCGTTGTCTGCCGCTCCACCTTTTCAATTTCGGCAGCCGCTTCTCGTGGCGATCTGCCAGGCTTTCTCAGCATATAGGAGGCTATGCCTAAAGCTATACTATAGCAGCCCCCTGTCTCCACTGCGCTCGTTGAACGCGTTTAAATGCGAGGGCCGACCGCCGGATGCTGTCGTTTCGCGTTCTAACGCGTTCAACAAGTGCAGTTGAGACAGAGGCAGCTAGCCTTAGGTGTATACCCACTAATCATCCCGTCTCCTCCTGTCTCTAGGTTTGCTCGGCGCATACAGAAATTCAGTTTCCACGCTAGATTTAGCGAAAGCCTTGACGTCACGTGACCTCAACGCCGATTCAGTTTACTGGATAAATGTTGCGGGAAAATGACGTCGCATGACTTCATGTCACGTGACCTATACACGAATTTAGTTCCCCCGTTAAAATTTAGAGGAAAGTTGACGTCACGTAACACGATGTTACGTGACATGTACGAAAATTCAGTTTCACCCCTAGATTTAGCGGGAAAATGGACGTCAGATGACCTGATGTCACGCGACCTTATCACCAGTTCAGTTTCCCCACTAACGGAAAACATGACGTCACAAGGTTAGTTGTCACGTGACCTACATATAAATTGAGCTTAGACGCTAAATTTAGCGGTAAAATTGACACTTTACCTGTCGCGGCTCTTTCAATTGTGTCTGCAACAAATTGCTTAGTTAGACATATATATAATTAATTCTGCCCGATTTCTTTTTTTTTTCTTAGTTCTAAACCGATTTTTTGTCTTTATCTTTTGGCTTTGCGGGAAAGTGGATGCCCTGGATGTGTAAGGCCGTTTCGTCACTGTAAGAAACGCGGGTGTGCGAGTCCAAAGGATTTTCTTATCGCTTAACAACCAATGACATATTGCGTCAAGAGCCACTAAGTTCGACAAAAAGAGAATCACAAGCCAAGAAACGTGAACGTCGTAAGCCACGAACCCCCCTTCTTGGGCCGTCGGTTAACAATACTCTGATAGTCAAAACTGAAGGCTATACTCGTTTCCACCCGAAGGAAAATGGGAAGTTTTGCACATTGTCAATACGCCGCGTGAAGTAGAGTTCTTACATGACGTAGTTGTCGGAGGTAAAAGCGATGTTTTTGGCGTTTAAAACGTGAGCGTCTCAATAAGATGACATATAGCCAATCTAAACCTTACATACATATATTATGTTTGTTCAAATAAACGAGGAAATTAGTAATGCTGCGCGAAGAGCCGGACTTCTTTTACTAGAATTCTGGAGGTGAAAACCAGTATAGAAATAGCTTAAACTTGTATTGAGCGCGTTGGTAATAGATTCAAAAATACGAAAGAGTTAAGGCCCGTTCCCACTCTTGCGACCTCTTAAACCTGGGTTCCTTAAAACTTCTTACAACCAGAGCAAACCAGAGGACACACTGGCGCCATCTATTGGGTAGCAGTATCAACTCGGCGGTCCGGCATATTTTTTTATTTCTCTCGCGCATTATCCTTTCTTTCTTGGCTCGAAAAACTTTTGTCAATGTTATAAACGAGCCTTTCTATGAGTATTACGCACATTTGACCTCGGAAATCCCGCAAAACCTTCACTCTTGTGAAATGCAGTTCCAGGGTCACCGCTAAGATGGCGCCACAATGCCAGTGTGTTCCCTCGTCCTAAACAAACTTAAGAAGTTTTAACAGATCTCGTCTCTCTCGGTCGTACTCGGTCGCAAGAGTGTGAACGGGCCTTTAGACAAAGAGGACGTCCGTGCTCTTTGTCTAACTCTTTCGTATTTTTGAGAAATAGCTTGTTTCATTTTTGTGTAGGCATCTCTCGCGGACGAAAGAAACCCTTGGTGTTAAATGCTTCCTTCTCGGGGCCGCCTTATCGCACAGGACAGGATGCAGTAAAAAGACACTTTTCCGGGCTTTCCGAGTATCGGACGACCTTGGCGAACCGGAAGGAAACCTGCTGGCGCTTCCGGCCTCAGGACGTAGACAGAGTTATCTGCAGATCTACGGCGGTCTCCTTTGTCCTGCGACGTGTACAGCCCTTCTCGATAGAGCTGATATACGCTCCGGGACGCTGCTAGGGCGGACAAGTCATCGCCGGTTTCTTTCTGTTTTTCTCTCGGCGTTGAAGGACTTTCATCAAAACTACAATAGACCTTTTCCGCTTACTCTCGCCCCTGACCGCCAAGTAGGCATATCCGGTATGAGTGACGAAAAAATATCAAAACGTTTCAACCTGCAAATAGTAAAAAAATAGAGGAGAGGCAAAACGAGAATGGGTGACGGTTACGCTTATATCATAAGCGCATTCTATTGGCATGGTGACGGCAAAGCAATGTTTTCGCCCATACTGGAAGTGACGACAATTCAAGATGGCGGCGCCCTTGCGAAAAAAATATCTATAGCGGTTGAAAGTGCTCAGTTGGGGTGATAACCTAAGTGGTAAATTTTGATGTCCGCCAGCCTAGCATAATTTAATAAAGTATATAAATATGTCCAATAAATGTTCGTGGACAACCTGCCGGAGGCTATTGTTATGGAACTCCTTGTTTTAAGTGCTAAGGAATCGCTCCACTTCGGCAATCACTTGGGCGTCATCATCGAAATAGGGAGTTTTAGTGGACCATGTTTCCCTCTCCCCTAACCCTCCGCTATGAAGAAACCGCCACTGCGCCTGCGAGCCGATGGCCTTGGCTGTAGAGTTCCGGGTAGCGGAGGGGCTTAGCGGAGGCGGAAACACGGTCTACTAAAACTCGCTAATGTATTCAAGCTTCTTTGGCCACATTGGAAGCATCAGCGCAATTTAACCACAATGTCATAAACTGGGGCGTTTTTCCCGAACTCCGCCACCAGTTCGGAATGAATCTCCTTGGCATTGCTTCGCTTCGGGTCGAAAAAACAAAACACCGCGCGTGCTTTGAGTTTCCCGACAGCCTGTCACATTTTTGTTTCGACGATGTAGCGGAGTTACGCGGTGCTAGAGCACGCGATGTTTATACTCTTCCGAAACATAGAGGGACACTTGCTCGTGTTGATTCCTGTTTTGTTCATTTTATTTTAATTTTTGGTGTCGATATTCCGAACTTTATGAACGCCCCTTAACAGCTAAGATTTGGAGTCTTTGTCATGGATGCAAACTTCGCGTTAAATTTTGATATTTACCGTTTCTTTTCAGGTTTTGATGGTTCCATATTCATCTGGTGGTAGTTTTAGAGCGCAGCTCTTGGCGCCTGTTTCCGCGTATAACGGCGTCGGCGTCGGCGTAACCGCGAGCGTTCCATTATGGGTCGTCACAGAGCTATACACCAATTTAGTTTCCAGCGAAATTTAGGGAAGAAAGTGAATTGGTGTGTAGGTCTGTGACAGTCCACAATGCAATACCGCGCATTCAGTTTCCCCGCTTAATTTAGCGGTAAAACTGACGTCACATGGCCTCAACACCAATTCACATTATCCGCTAAATTTAGCGAGGAATTGAATTGGTGTTGATGGTCTAGTGACGCCAATTTTCCCGCTAGTACAACTTGGCAGTGTACTATCAAAAATGTTTGAGGTATGTTTTCAACTGTGCATATCACGCGATGATTTCCCATTTTCTGCTCTTAGCGTCAGATGATATTGAGCCTAACAACCCTTCGCGCTGACAGCGCTGAATACACCGCAGTTCTTGCATCGCTGTAACATATTGCAACTAGCCAAAAATATGCTTGCAGCAATTACATCTTTACAGAACGATCAGCGAGCGGCTGATATTAGAATCAATACACTCTACGATGGATTACTAACATTGAGCAGGATATTACAACTATGAATGGTGCATCAGATCTGCCCCAATCGCCTAACAACCCGCTAAACACCTCCCCATTGAAACTTTTCAAATTGAGAGTTAGGTGTGACGATGCAAAAAATCGTCTTCGTCGATCTAACTTACTTTTCTTCGGATTACTGGATTTTCAGACAGAAACGTGGACAAAGTCAGAAGAAAACATTATTAACTTCTTCTCATAAAATCTGGGCATCCATAGCTTGACCCAACAATCTCGAAAGATCTCATCGCTTAGGTCGTTTCACAGAAACCAAAAAGCGTCCAATAATTGTAAAGTTAGTACACTTAAAAAAAAAAAATCTCTCTTGGTGGCCGGTTCCAAACTGAAAAATACTATTTTGGCTGTCCGAGGGGATTATTCGGAATCAATACGCCTATGAGCGGAAAGTTCTTCGATTTGCAGAGCAGCAAAACTCTCCCTTCAAAATTCCATTTCATAAGCTTCTAATTAAAAACAAGCGCTACATTTACGATCCGACTCATTACTGTGTAAACGTTTTTCAAGCGTAGCTAAAACAAAATAATCCTTACCAAAACCCGCCAGAGCCCTTCCCGCGGAGCAAAACTGAGAAATCACAGTCACATTTTGTTACTTTCGCAAACGTTCAAACCTACAAGCAAAAAAAACAAAAAAACAGTGATGCAATTTTTTTAGCGACAGCAACTCAGATGTTGCTCTCTTTACGTAAACTTGATTAAAACCGGACAATAGTGACGACGAACTTTTTTATTCGAGTGTGAATTTTTCGGTATATTGGTTTTTCGGCCTCTGCAGCGCGGTGGTGGTGTCCAAATAGCGACCTTGTGTTGTGTTGTGTTTTTTTTTTTTTTTTGGCTTCACGATTCAGTAAAACGCTTCCTATGGCGTGTTATCGACCCCCAGGTATGGTGACTGTTTGTTTATTAATAAATCGCATACTGTTCTGAATGAAATCACCAGCCGTTATTCCAAAGCGAATATTTTATTGTTTGGGGATTTTAACTTTCCGGAAATTAACTGACAGCTATTAACGTCTACGTTACGTGATTCAGAGCACTTCCTTGATGTGTGCATGATGTTCAATCTCGTTCAGGTGATCGATATGCCTACCCGCGACGATAATATCCTTGACCTGGTACTTGCCTAATACCGGATCTGGTTGATCCTGCTGTGTACTTGCCCGGTCTTAGCGAACATAGAATAATAAATATAATGATGTCTTTGCCTGTAACTATAACTTCGCCCTTCTCAAAGGCTATTCTGGATTTCAACAACGCCAATTATATCGGTATTCATGACGAGCTTACTATATTTTTTTACGTTTTTTTCTCCTTTTTTTTCTCACGGCCTGTTGAGGAAAATTGGGTATTATTTTAACGAAAGTTAGTTGATTTGGTCAATTTATATGTTTCATTATTACGTATTCGCAGGGACGCTGGTCAACCGTGGTACAATTAAAAGTTGAAAACTCTCGATAACAAAAAGAAGCGCCTCTATCAAAAAGCGAACGTTAGTGGGTCCTCTTCAACGTAGGATAAGAAATTTACTCAACTAAAAAAGTGTATGGCGTTAATTAAAGATTTCAAAAAGAATTACTTTCACCTAAATTTGCCTAATATTCTTCGTCTTAACCCCACCAAGTCTTGGAAAATGATAACGCCCAACCCCAGTACACAAATTATCAAGTTATTCGACGATGATAGTGCCTTTTGTACCTGATAAACTCACTCCAGCAATAACGATTGATTTCTTTTTCTCTATATTCACATCTCAGTCATGGCATAACATTCTTTTCTCTCACCAATCACTGTCACTGGAGCTGGCGTTGCCAAGCTCATCGATAATCTGAACGTTTCTTCTGCGCCGGGCCCTGAAACGATTTGCGCAAAAATACTAATAAATTCGAAGGACACCTCCAGCTCGTTTCGTCAGTTAATCTTTAACCAGTCACTGTTTAAAGGTTTCGTTCATACGAACTGAAAGTTAGGCCGCGTCATTTCTGTCTATAAACGCGGTGATCGGTCTTACCTCGGTAATTATCGTTCAGTATTGCTTCACATGCATAGCATCTAAACTTTTAGAGCAGATCGTCTTTTCTAAGATCATGAATCACATAACCCGTAACAACTCTTTGGTCCAAAATCAGCATGGTTTTTGCCAAAGGTATTTCTGCGACACCCAACTATTTGAATTTTCGCATGACTTCCTCACTAACCTCTATTCACAGTCCCAAACGGGTTAGATTTGCCTAGATTTTTCTGAAGCGTTCGACCACGTTCCTCACCTCCGCCTCGTCTCTAAGCTGTGTCAAACAAATATTGATTCCTCATCTTTTTCTTGGATTTTCAGCTTCCTTTCATGGAAAGTTCAATACACAGTCATAAACACATTAGAATCTAACCTCACCAAAATCCCATCGGGTGTCCCACAAGGCAGTGTCCTGGGTCCCCTCCTCTTCTTGATTTTGATTGACGATCTTCCAAATTCTGTCTCCTCTAACATACGTCTGTTCGCCGACGATTGCGTAATATATCGCAAAATAAAAAGCACAAACGATCATCTCATCCTCCAGAATGGTCTTGAAAGTGTAACCAAAGGGTGTGATCAATGGCTAATGTTACTAAACCACTCAAAGTGTAAGTTCGTTTGTTTTTCTCGTAAACTTTCTTCATTCCTTTTTCAGTATTCTCTAGGCACTGAAACCATCGAGCAAGTTCAACCATATAAATACTTCGGTGTATATTTTTCTCCTGATTTGTCTGGAACAAACTACATTGATAATAAATATGCCGAAGCTTCAAAAACCCTTGGTACATATCCGACGCTGCCTGCACTCCGCTCCCCTGATCTCCGGCAGCTGGCCTATAAAACCGTTATACGTCCGAAAATGTAGTATGCAGCTTCCATCCAGTCTCCTTATCAAACTTACCTAGCTAACACCTTAGAATCCATTCAAAATCGAGCTGCATGTTTCATCCTATCTAATTATGATCGTACCGCCAGCGTGTCAGCAATGAAAGCATCTCTTGGCCTCCCCACCCTCATACTCGCCACCAACTATCACGAATGTATTTCTTCCATAAACTTTTTATTGCCACCTTCGACTCAGACAATCTCTGTTGTTAGACACCCATCGATCATCTCGAGGCCATTTTAACTTTCTTAGAGAACGTCGCATCCCCGGTTCCACCGTCACTTCTAACAACCCATTTCTTCCGCTTGCCATATTAGAATAGTACGATCTGCCGGACCACATAGTAAACATCAGTGACCCGCGTCTTTTTAGAAATGAAGTGTCATTCATAATAAATATGTAACTAAGATCATTTTTGTGGCCACTGCTTGGCCAGAAATGTTTTATTATTTCCCCTTTGTTGTTTATTTTTGCATAATGTTCCTTAAGTATGTGTTCCTTTTTGTATTGTCTCCCTCCCCTTATGTAACGCCCTTCTGGGCCTTTAAGGGTAAATTACTAATTAATACTAAAATTTAATCACCAGATGTTCTAACTTAATTGTTGCGGTATTAATTACAAGCTTCACAAGTTATTTCTACGATATAAGAGCGGCGTTTATAAATTTCGTATTGCGGGCACCAAAGTTGAAAAAAAGAAAGAGAGAAAAACAAAAACAGGCATCAACATGAGCACGCGTCCCTCTAGTTTCGGCACAGAATAAACATCGCGTCCTATAGTACCGCGGAACGCCACCAGGGCGTCAAAACAATAATGGCATCGCCTGTGGGTGCCGAGCACGTGCAGTGATCCGTTTTCTCCATTTGAACGGAAACAATGCCAAGGAGACTCTTTCCGAGCTGCTGACCCTGTTCGGGAACAACGCCCCAATTTATGACACCGTGGTTAAATAGCGCAGACGCTTCCAGTCTGCATGCCCAAGCAAGACGAAAGCATTTCAAGTACTACGACCAAGTACAGTCAAACCCGTTTATAACGAAAAGCAGGAAACGCTATGATCAGTTCGATATAGCAAGTAATTCGATATAGCAAAAAACATTTTCAACGAACTTCCACAATACGTTCGTTGTAAGGCGAAGCTTCTCTTTCTTTCTCATCTCTTCGCTTCCGCCTTAAAAAACGCGCTAAAAAGTTTTTTTGTTTTTTTTGCATGCGTGCAGAGTTTGTTCGTTTGGATTATCTCCCCTTCTGAATCGCTGCTCTTCGTGAGCAACGGTTTTGGGATGAAATTTTCTTTTTCTTTGCGCGCGTGCAGAGTGTTTTTTCTAGCTTTCTCTTCTTCTGAATCGCTTGTCTTCGCTCAATTTTGTTCGCAACTTGAGCTTTTAAAATTTTTATCTCTCCTAATTTTTTTCTTCTTTTTTTTGTGGGGGGGGGGGGGGGGAGGGATAGGCTAGAAGGCGACTCTTTGCGCGTTATTGGAAGCCTTCCCGGGGAAAAAGGTTCGATATAGCCAATATGTTGTTCGTTACAAAAAGTACTTTTTCCATGCATTTTTATTTAAATTTTCCGTGAGTTCGATATCGGCAATAATTCGCTGTACGTGGGTTCGTTCTAAACGGGTTTCACTCTACTTGCTGAAGTGGAGATACATTCAAAACGACGAGTTCTATAACAATGGCCTTGGCAGGTGGCGCATCGCTGGCAAACGTGCGTGACTTTGGGTGGCGAATGTGTAGAGAAAGACTAAACTTCTACCCGAGTTTCTTCGCTGAATCTCTAATCATTCTTATAAATATTACGAACTTTATGAACGCCGCCCCTCCCATGTGGAACGAAAACGAAAAGAGTAATTTATCTTTACCTGCCTGTTTGTCGAAGCTGGAATCATGAAACGAATACGAAGGTTTCTAACTTTGTGAGCTGGTAATGTTTGAGAACGCTGTACAAAACATGTTTACGCGACGTAGTGAACTGCAGGTTCTGGATACTGAATTTTTGTTACCAGAAGTAAACGTCCTTGCTATATGAAAGAGTGCGGTCGTCCGCGTACGTCTTTTGTGTTTTTATTCTTTCGTTGTTAAGTATTCATTATAAAGACGCGCTCGAAGTAACTAGGTTATTTCGTTGGTTTTCTTTTTAAGTGCTGTCTTGATCATAAAAATCGATGCCCTACAAATGTTTTTTTTTGTTTTATGTGTCTTCGAGTTTGTACCGTTCTTGAAGATTGAAATAAAGTTGTTATTTTTGCTGGTATCTCGACAAAGCTAGCGTAAGGCACCTCGAAAAAGCACTGTGAACTGGTGAGGACCGCCAGGCAGATAAAAATGTAGTTTACTATCACACGAATCTGGTTGTCCTCTGGATGCTGCTTCACGGAATGTTTTTGTTCCATTAAACCACTAATTCTAGCCTGGAACTCTAGGAAGGGTTATGTTCATATTGGGAAAAGAATGTCAATATCTGCTACGTCTGTATGTGTCCGTGCCTGTTTTGTTATTTTTGTATGTGCTTCACGCCACTGCGACAAATGAAAGCGCTATTCTATGAAATGATGTTGTTGCATTTCAGGTCAAATATTATAGTTTCAAGATTGTCTACGTTTCTTATATGTCACTTTCAGACTACTTACGATAGCACCTTGCTAAACAGAGCCATTTGTTATTTGTAATATTTTACCAGCGCTCAGAAACACAAGCAAAAGCAAGACCACATGTAGTGTTGGGTGATTGAAGATACCGAACATATCTAAAAAAAAAACTGGCAAACCGAGCTATATAAATATATATACAGGGTGTTTCACAAAGATGATGTGAGAGCAAATTCGATAATATTGCGAAAACGAGCCAGGCTTTCCAGACAAAAAAAGGTTTGTTTCGTTTTGGTCCTGGTCAGAGGCCTATTTAGGAAAACTATTAAAGTCCGTGATAATTAAGTTGTTAATTATTTTTGCGTAATTAACTTTCTTAATATTGTGTTTAAGGGCATGGTTTCAATTAGAAAACCGCTCAGCATCATCAAAAAACACTAAATCAACAAATTGCAGAACGATAGAAGGCACGCGAAGCATTTTACGGCTTTCTGAAAAACCGCACAAATTCGACGGGTTTTTAAGTTTTGGTTTGCTATCGAAGCGCATCTCGGCCCCGACGGCACCACCTCCCGTGGAGGGAATAGTGCAACCAGCCTCTGCTGCGTCGCGCGATGACAGCGCAGCAGAGGTTGGTTGCACTATTTCTCCACGGGGCGCGGTGCCGTCGGGGCCGAGGTGCGCTCCGATTGAAAACCGAAACTTAAAAACCCGTCGAATTTGAGCGGTTTTTCAAAAAGCCGTAAAATGCTTGCGTGCCTTCTATCGTTCTGCAATTTGTTGATTTAGTGTTTTTTGATGATGCTGAGCAATTTTCTAATTGAAACCATGCCCTTAAACACAATATTAAAAAGTTAATTACGCAACAATAATTAACAACTTAATTATCACGGACTTTATTAATTTTCCTAAATAGGCCCCTGGACCAGGACAAAACGAAACAAACTTTTTTTGTTGCAACGCGTAGTTTTCGCAATATCAAATTTGTCCACCTTTCGTGAAACACCCTGTAAATACATATATATATATATATATATATATATATATATATATATATATATATATATATATATATATATATATATATATATATATATATATATATATATATATATATATATATACCGGGTGTTCCGGCGAAGACCTACAAAATTCCTAAAATTAGTGTAATCGAGGTAAAAACGATGATTTTTCTCAGCATCTCGTGGTGGCGCACGTCGGGAAATGCGCGATACTTACTTATTAGTTCGCTAATTAGATAAAAATGACAAATTAACTTTTAATTTAGTGAAAATAGACATTTGGTTCGCATTAGAAACTTGCTGAGCGTCATTGAAAACCACTTAATCAGGGATTTTCTGAAAGAATTTGAGCACGTGAGAAGCGTAGCACTGTGCTAAAGTTGCCACTCGTGGAGCAGGTACCTGGCTGGGGCTCTGATAAGAGACGGAAAAATTGCGCGGGCGCATCATCGCAACCGCTAGCCTTGTACCTGCTCCACGAGTGGTAACTTTAGCACAGTGCTGCTACGCTTCTCACGCGCTGAAAGTCTTTCTGAAAATTACTGATTTAGTGTTTTTCGAGGACGCTCAACAAGTTTCTAATTGGAACCATATGTCTATTTTAACTAAATACTCATTTAATTAGTCATTTTAATAAATTAGCAAACTAATTAATAAGTATCTCGCATTTTCTGACGTCCGCCACTGCGAGTAATGCGGTCCCGAGAAAATTATATTTTTGTGCCTGGGATACAAAAACTTTAGGAATTTTGTCACTCTCCGCTGAAACACCCGGTATATTTGTATATATATATTCATCGAAGAACACCCAAAATTACTTTCTTTAGATAAAAAATGAGAAAGTTTGCCACATTCGAAAGACGTCAAAAACAGAAAACGCCAAACCATAATAGAAATTTGTAGATGAATATCGCTTACAATTTAATTTTTTAACCCGCTTTCACGGCTAGGTGCTGTTAATATTTCATCCTGTCACGCAAGCCGGTGAGCGACCCTGCTGCGACAGCGTTGTAGTCTAGCAACTATATATGTCTTCGATTTCGCAGGAGTCACCAATGCAATCACAGCGGATATCATTCATTATGATGACGGGCTCTCCTTTCGGAAAAGCTGCGAGCTACAACACAACAAATGTCACAGCTGTAATCGATCAGCCCTCAAGTGCGTCTCTCTCATTTACTGTGAATCGAATGTGTTAGATAAGCACCTGCGCAGAATGTAGTGGAATATGCACCTGCGCAAGCCCGTACTACTGTTAATGCTGGTTTTGAGTGTTATCAACTGTGTTGCATCCGTTTGTTAATGATGCGAGAACACACTCAATTACTCAATTTCTAAGTGAGAGCTAAAAAAAGAAAGAAAAATAAGCTTTTTCTGTCTACCTGCACCACTTGACGGTATAACAAGTTTAATTCAATTTAAAATTAAAAAAAAATGAGGGCCGCAATTGGCCAGAGGTTTCTTTATCTTTTAGAAATCATCTGTCGTTGGTCGTGGGCAATGTTTTTAGGGTGTTATGGGGCAATTTCTCGTCTGACCCGTAATTTTAGAAACCCTCATTCATTGATTCACCCTTTTTAAATCTTTAGTGAGGTCACGACTCGAGTTTGCTTCTGTCGTATGGAACTCGATATCTAAGGCACAGCCTATGAGCATAGAAAATGTTCAGAAAAGAGTTGTCCTGGTTGTTTATGATAGATACTTTGAGAGGTGTTTTTATTATAGGTATGAATATGTAATAAAAATGTTTTCACTTTCACTACTGTCTAAAAGAAGAACTGTTCCAGATTTAATTTTTCTGCACAAGGTTGCAAATGGCGTAGCTGATTCCGCGCAAATCCTTGCGAAAGTGAACTTCCATATTTCATTTCGAGTAACCAGACACCTTGTTTGTTTTGATGTTCGCTCGTTATGTATTACCTCATCTCTCTCACGGACTCAGTCATTACATAATACCTTCGCTCCATCCCAGCTTGACATATCTGCATCAATTTCTATGTACCGTCACAAGTTTGAATGATATTACTCTAGCCCCTGTAGCATTATGTTTGTGTTAGATGTTTTATATTTTTAGTAAGCGTGTTTAGAGCCTATGTGTTTGCTTGCTGGATTTGTTTGTTTGTGTTGGTGCACCAATGAGAAGACCAATGTGGCTGTTTTTGGGCACCCAAAAATAAAGATTATTATTCTTATTATTATAAAGCCACTTAAAAGAGAAACAGGAACCTTGGCATTGGAACGAACTTGGAAAAATCTTGCAGGCATTTATGATTATTTGTGGGCTTTTTCTATTTGTTTTTTCTTTAGTATTAAGTTATTCGTTTTTGTTCTGCTTGGTCGTGCCTCTTGTCCTTGGTTTTCTTGACGACGAAGAGGTTTTCTAGTTCTTTTTGTAGAATTTTGGTACTGGAATATATACGAAATTTGAATTGGAAACAATTTAAAAATCTTATTCTTTTAATGCTGTTTAACTAATTATGTATATCTGCGTATCCTTGTACTTTCCTGTATTCTGTCATTTTATTTATTAATTGTCTTTCGCGTTCATTTTTATGGTTTGTTTTTCTTTTGGGAGGGGGGAAGCAGAGATTGTTTTATTTCTTCGTTGTTTCTCATTTTTTTATGATCAGCAGTTTCTTTATAATTAGAGTTTTTTTTTAACTTTACATACCCTGGTATTTACATATTTACATTTTCTCCCGAAGGAGAAGGATCAAACTTATTAAGCTTCCTGTTTTCGTATTTCATTTGTACTGTTGTTCATGTGTTTCTATAAATCTTTTATTTTACTTTATGTTATTTTATTTATTTTTTGGGGGAGAAGGGGAATTGAAAGGTATGAGGTTGTCTTGAAGCCGACACTAAATATTTAGTCGTTTACATCAGCATTACTTTTCTTTTCGTACGTTGTACGTTATTGCTGATTGGTCTTCAAGTGCAGAAAAAAAAATCTACTTTTCTTTCTTTTTTCGCGGTGTTTTTGTTGCCCATTCCTGAACACTAATGATTTCAGAGTAGGTGATTTTTCGTTCCAGTTTTGTTATTGATACTTTCATTATATTTAGTGAGAATCCCAGAACCTGGAACTAGTCTTAGGTCCTCCTAAACTATTGACTTGGGTCTTCTCTATTGGTGGCTGCTTGTCGTTGTTCGTTAAAGGAAGCCCGGGGCATGAAACTGGCTCACTCCCCCTGGTCTTGTGAGTCTTCCAAATGCCATTGTTTGTGGTGTTGGTTCCGGATGGTAAGCTAAAAGAAGCTCCGAGCCAGGAACTAGTCCACGGCTCTCCTAACCAAAGATGGAGTCTTCTCATAAGATGAATTTTTTGGAATTTTTTATCTAAAAAAACCAAGGGAGCCCGGAGAATGGAGCTGGTCCAAACCCCCTATCCACTACTTTTGGGTCTTCCAAGGCCCACGACAGTGTGCATTTTTGCAGTTTGGCGTGCAAAAGCGACTGCTGGTTGTCTTTTTCTTGGATTTCGTTCTTGCTTGAGGTAAAAGTTAATTTGCAAAAAATTTCTTTACAGTAGGTTGTTTCTTTTTGTAGATTGATACCTTCTTTTTTAAGTTTATTTTACATTTTATTTTAGTTTTAATTTTTTATGGTATGTTGTCTCAAATATGTTTAACTAATCCCTCCAGAGTATTTATGTGAGCTTTAGAGTTGAGTAGTTTTTGACGAATATTCAAGTTTATGCTTGAAATCGAAAGTTTTTGAAAATATGGCCTTGTTAGATTATATGTAGTAAAGTAATGATTCATACAAGTACATGATTGTCCACAGGGACGAATAGTGTGGTTGTGTATATTAAATATATAGAAATAAAAAGGACATCTACCGTGTGCAGTAATAATTTGGGTGATATTTCTAGAAGGAGAAAAGCTGATGGGTATGTCATTTGTTCGTGGTATCCATTCAAATAATTCTGTTGTTGTTGTTTGTTTTTGCCATCGTTCTGCCAAGAGTGATCCCATCTCCTACGTGCTAATCCCATTATTGTATGTTTTATATCTTGTTTTGATATTGGTAGGTGCATGTATCGGCCGTGATAACGTGCCTAGTTTACAAATCGGTTCTGCTAGATCGTTCTCTAAAATATTAGAATGGCTTTTGACGTGAAAGAATGATGTTGTATAAAATGTATCGACTGATTGAATTCTGTTTATTTTGTTAATTAAAGAAATTTTATTATTTAGATTTGCAAATGCTTGTAGGAGTGGTAGGCTTTCCGTGTATATGTTACAATGGTGTTGATCTCTTGTTGCAAGAATATATTCAAGGGAATTTAATATGGCAATAGCCTCTGGATCGAATATTGTATTGTGTTTTGGCAAGCGATACTTTTCTTTTCTTTTTTGATTCCTCCATTGTTTTCCCAAAAAAGGAATTCTGCTCGCACCTGATCTAAGTACACGGAACCATCTGTATAGAGAGATATGACGTTAGTTATTTTAGATAAAGTAATTGGATGCATTCTTTGAAATTATATCTTGAATCTTTTTGTTGGATGGGTTTTTCGAAGATCTATAGGATAAATTACTTCTGTGGGAGAAATATACTAAGGCTATCGAATTGGGCGGGTTTTTTAAGTTGGAAGATATTAAACATAAATGATTCTACCTCAAGAGTGATGTTGATTGGCATGATATTACATAGTGTAGGTAGACTTATGTTAGATACTGTGCGGAACGCTCCTGCTATTTTGAGTAATGGCAGCCTTTGTATGGATTGTAATTGTGTTAACATATGCGAATTGCCTGATGGCCTCCACCACGCGGTTGATCCGTACACTATATATCTTTCTATACGCTGCGTAAGTATATTTCCCGTAATTGACTTGATGTAATACCCCAATTTGTTAAGTATATTTTTGATATATTGGCTTTATGGATGACTTTCTGTTTAATATATTGAAGCTGCTGGTATGAAGTTTAAAAGTGAGTAATTAATGACTCCTAATATTTTAAGTTGTTTTACTAGTTCTAGCTTATGATCGTGACATTTTATTATTTTGGGTCTTTTTCTATATAGTTCACCTCTAGTTATAATTAGGCATTTACATTTCTAGTAGTTAAAATGTAACTTAAGTTCGAATGTCCACTGTCATATTTCTTGCAGTATTTCAATAATTCTTTCTTCTAATTCTCTTCTTGAGTTTCCTTCTATGCCAACCACAATGTCATCTGCAAAGGCTTGTAGATATATCTGATTTGAAAAAGATTTTTCTAGTAACCCTGATTGTATAATCTTTCATAGTAAAGGGATTTGTGGAGAGCCCGGGGGGGGCATCCCCATATAATTGACTTGTTCATTTCTTGTTTTTCTGGTGTGATATATGTGATGGTTCTATCGAGAAATAATGAGTATAGTAGATTGTACAGATTACTTGGGCAAGAATGGTGTTTGAAATAGGCCAAAACTACCGGATGACATCGTGTGTTAAATGCTCCAGTGAAGTCTAGGGATACCATCGCTACAACTGTTGATTTATTTTTTTTTAGTTTTCGTAGATCTGTAGTAAGTGTGAATAGAGCTTGTGTAAATGATCTAAGTTTTTTGTGTAGAAGTTTTTTTTTAGTTAAGAAAGAAATGTAATCTCCTCTGGAGTGCATGTTCTAAAACTTTTCCGAGTATGCAATTTAAGCAAATTGGGTGATAGGCGTTGGGTATTGCTTTGTCTTTATCTTGTTTATTTAGTAGTATTATTTTCCCTTTCTTTCACTCTTTTGGAAAATATCCAGATGTTAGACAAGAGTTAAATAAAGCTAGAAAAAAGTCATAATGTTTATGCTAGAAATATTTAAGAAAAGTAACATTAATTTTGTCTAATCCGGTGGCGGTTTTAAGTTGCAGTTTCGTTATTATGTTTGACATTTTTTTAAATGTTAGTTAAACATCAGAAGACGATGAGAGGGTGCTTAAATATTGTCGTAAGTTAGTTATATATGGTGAGTCTTTTGTGATGTCATCTGTTGGGAACACCGTGTCTAAAATATATTGAACCGATTCATTAAATGAAGAAGTTAAAGTATTATCTCCTTTCAATATTGGTGGAACAATTAGTGGTAACTTTAGCTTATTAAATGCAAGTTTGTAGCGAGACCGAAGCGAGACTTTTTGGCATTTGTAGAAACATGTGTTTGACGTTTTTGTACGAAAGTATCACACCCTCATACTTCTGAAGAGTGAACTAACTTAGTACCTGCTGTAATGTTTTAGAAAATAAATTTTATGTAATCACTTTTCTTACGTGTTTCTTGTTCTCCTGGCCCCAACCTGGCCATTGAGCTTATTCGGTCTCGAGTCCGAATATCGAGGATATATCTCCAAAGTCCGCCATAATTAACAAAAAGGACTACCTTCTGTTCGCGTGTACAATTTGTGAAATATGCATGGGCCCCCATTTCAACAAGGTGGACGGACGTTTGTGGGTAGCCTGGTGGACCTAAGCGTTTGGAAAGGTTGCCCGCATAGTAAAACATATCTGGCTGTTTCCACCACCAGGCGGCCAAGTGTCATCACTAGCATTTTCCTGATGCCGGCAACACACAGCGATGACGCGGACCAGATGTTATTTTAAATAAACGTTTTCTCTCTCTTTCTCCCCCTCTCTCTCCTCTTTCGCACGTAAGCGGCGCTTCGCTGCTGATACAAGTGGCGCAGAAGTACGCTCATTGAAGTTTAGGAAGCCAGAAAACAATAACGACTTAGCAGTCTTTGCCTCAACAGTAAAACTTACAAAAAAAAATGTAGAACGAACGTAGTCCAGTACCCGGTTAATGTGGTGCACTAAAATGGAACCGAAGTATAAAATAGTAAGCTGGAATTAGTCAGTGCATAAAATTCGGAGAAATAATAGAGTCTCACCAATCAACGTTTCCGCCGCTTTGATTCTTGCATCGTGTAGATCCCGAAGTAGAGGAAACCAGACTGATACTCAAGGCCAGAAGACCCAAAACCAAGTAACTTGCGCGCATCTTCAATATATTCCCAGTAAAGGGCAGCCACAATTTTCTCTTAATTTTGGTAATATAATGTCTTCAAAATTTGTGTTTTCTGCTCAAAACTCGACGGATACAAAAGCTCCAAGCTCGTGTTGTCGCTTTCGAGGATCGCTTCCTCTCTGTGTGGCAGCTGGGGTCAGGCCGAAGCTTTTATCTTTCTCTCTTTCCCTCGCCTTCTCCTACGAGTTAAAACAAAGGAAGCATATTGTCGTTAGTGGAAAGGGAAGAAGGGGGGGGGAGAAAGAGAAGTCAGCTGATATGACGTTCGTGTCCTGAGTAACGACGACCGGCACTTAGCAAACAATCAGGGTTGCGGGAAATCCCCTTTGGCGAACATCACGCAGTTTGTTTTGCGGGCAAAAATCTTCGCGTGCCAAAAAAATGCGCCGGAGTGTGAGTTTTATGACCTCCATATATTACGCTGCTTTGATTCTAGTTTTCTTTTTATTTCTCTCGTTGAGTTTTTATTCTCCTGCTTCGCTTTTTTTTTTGTCAGTCACATCCGCTTAAAAATAAACTTTGATATATTATGTTTGTTTCTTGACAAAGGGTAACACTGGAATTTTTTTTTCTCGTCGTGGCTGGCAGCGTTATGCTTCTACCAGTTGTGAGCCCCATAAAGAACTCTCCGAGGTTTCTACCATTAAGCAATAATGAAGACGATTAGTGAAGCTTTAAAATATTCATAAAACATTTTTGTTCTTTTTTTTTCGTAAAGTGCAAACTTCAAGCTTCGCAGTCTGTAAAAGAACTTGTTGTTGGGCTAGTTGGTGTTGTCTGTATTGAACCATGGTTAAAAGCGCTAAAAAGACGTACACAAGGTAGAAGAACTGCGCCCGTGTTTGTCTTCTATCTTGTGTACGTCTTTTTAGCGCTTTTAACCATGGTTCAATTCGCAGTCTGGTTTAGGGAACCCTGGACTTTCGTTATATTCTGGTTTGAGGCAGGAACCATAAAGACCTAAGTGCATGGCTTTACAGCAACGACTACATCATAAACTCGCAAACCATACGTCACTCTAAACCGTCAGTAAAAGTATTTGCGTTCAAAGAAAAGTACGACGAAATAATTGAAATAATAAAGAAACATAGTAAAATAGTAGTTAAAATCAGCAATTCAAAAAAAAAACAGGCGATGGTTTGAGTACGTCATTGTTTCTCCCGGCGTCTTATTTGAGTAGGTTCTGCGGTAGCGGTCTCGATCCCGCACGATCTGCTTGTTGCTGTTGTTATTTGTTACTTTTTGTTCTGTCAATACTTTTTCCGTTCCTCGTCGCTATTTGATTTCGAGACTCTGTGGAGTTATTGCAGAGCATGTATGAAATATATTAGAACACGCAATAGGCGACGACCCATTGTTCCCGTTCGTATCCGAGGCAAACAGGATACAAGTGTAACATATGGGTACGTGTTTTGAGTTAAAAGCGTGAGACTCTCCCACCTCTATGGACCAGCCATGGTCATTTACAGCTTCAGAAATGCGGGGCGTGGCTTATTACGCCTCTGGCTTCGTGATTGGTCCTTCGGCCTTCTCGTCGGCAAATGCCGCAATCTGATTGGATGAGGGACGATAATGAAATGCTCGGCAACGCGTTAATACTTCACTATGTTGACATTTTCGAGTACAAGCTGGCTAAATAAAATGTCTCTCCAAAATACCTAATAATCTGTGTTTTTTTTTTTTTTTTTTTTTTACAGCGAAGTTGTATATGGCTAGGGCTCCATCTCTTTTTGGTATCCTTCTGTAGAGACGAAATTGCATGTAAAAGCGCTCCATTTTATGGAAATGCATATCCGCTCCGTCAACTCGATATTCATTTTGATAAGGAAAGACGTCGTAACGTGTGGTAATAGAGATACATCCGAGAACAATGGGCCTGCTCCCACTCGAACCGGGTGGCGTCACAGCTTTACATATATAAAAGCAGCAGTTTTTATACGTACATGTAAAGCATTATATGTATAGATTTTACTTTAGCAAGGAATCTCACCAAAGTTGTAATGGACCCCATTAGGTTTATATCATAGTGATCACAAAGCAATAATCACTACTGTTTCAAAATGATGTATATATACTGTAAATGAACATTTGGTGAAGCGCTGTTTTGTGTCTCTTGGTGAATCATTTGTGGTGGTGCTCTACAGCTTCGCTGGCCAACCACCTTCACAGAGTGGAATGGCTCACGATTTGCTTTAGTTTTTAGAGCGCAGCTCTTAGGCGCCCGTTTCCGTTAGCGGCGTTGACGCGGCGTAACCGCGCGCATTCCATTATGGGACGCCCCACTAAATTTAGCGGAAAAATTTCCCCGCTAAATTTAGCGGGAAAACTTACGACTCTACACTTAGCGGGAAAATTTTTCCGCTAAATTTAGCGGGGAAACTTAACCCTGTAAATTTAGCGGGGAAATTTTCGCAAAATTTCAGGCTAAATTTAGCCGGAAATTTTTCGCTAAATTTAGCAGGAAAACTTAACCCACTAAATTAAGCGGGAAAAGTTGCCTGCTAAATTTAGCGGGAAAATATTAGCTAAATTTGGCAGGAAATGAACCGAAATTTTCCCTCTAAATGCGAGGCGAGGGGAAGGGGAGGGTACGGAGGGGGAGGAGAGGCATACCCTCCCCTCCGTAACCTCCCCTCCTCCTCCTCAAGAGCTGCGCTCTAATTTCGCGTTACACAGAACTGTAAACGTCTTTTCTTTTTGTTCTTTTTTTGCCGCAAAAATAAACTATGTATCTCCGAACGCTCCTTTTCTGCCCAAAATACAGAGCTATAGCGGTCCGAACCATATGTCAAAAGTTTCAGACCAAACGCTTATCTCAATCAAAAGATACCTTATTTTCCGAAAGTTTCAATGGGAAAATGGCGACCGACGGAGGATCACGAATACGTGGAGGTGAATGGCGCCAGTTAGCTAAAAACGGGGCCCCATTTTCCTATTGAAATCAGAAATCACTTATAACTTCCGAGTAAGATGGCGGTTTGTTCTGAAAATTTGTCGTCTGCTTCGAACCTCTGGCGTTACAAATGGGCGGCGAAAGAGCGTACTGCGACGCAACGTTTATAAATAAAAAGAAAAAATATATATTTTCTTTTGGCGGGGACATTTTGTACTACATGTATTATCTCGTTATTATGGACAACTCAGATTATGGGCGGTTTTATGGAGGAACAGAAGCGTCCATATTAACGTGACTTCAACGTAAGGTTCGTGTTTTCTCACCTTTAGCACCGTGCCACTTGCAGAAAGCACGCTTTCCACGTGTTTTCTGTTTTCCCAAAACGTACTGATTCGTCGGTTTTCGATGCGCTCTGAAAGTTAATAATCGAAACTATGTGTTTGTTTTCACTAATTAAAAGTTAACTCACAGATCTTATTTAATTATTCGACACATTGTGGCGATTAGCCCCCTTCATCGTGGCCCCCTGACCGTATAACTCCCCTGCAAAGATCACATGCACTTTGTAAAAAGTGTTTTGAATACATCTATCTCTTCGATTTAAATTCAAACACCCTGTATATTGATTTGTCCCACGGAAATAGTCAGTTTTCGGTGGGGCACTAAAAAAGGCTTACAAAAATTACAAACACCCTACTGTACTTCCGATGAAACATTTATACGTAAGCGATATTTATATAAGCTACCCGCGTGCAACAAATGTAATATTATAAAATATGGTCATTATAGCTTTTTGTATACGAATAATTGTGGAACACTACAAATAAATTACGCGGTTCTTTAATTTATGAAACACAATCAATTATGCGTTACATTTATTTATTTAAATCAGCGTTCATGACACCTTCGTATACTTGGTGACAATGGCTTATAATGAAAAATAAGTCTTTATAAAAATAAAAAGCTATGAATGATTAATTTCTCATTTCTTGGAAAAATACGGCGATGAGAAGAAAATATTACAACGACCCATGACGGCTTTACCCAGACACCATTCACGTATTCATCCCACGTGATTCGTACGTAAATACAAACCGTGCCTTAAAATTACACAGAACGTCTATTTTTGTCGAGTTCAAAACAACACTGCTTTTTTAAAGCACGAATTTAGGTTCTTAACGATACCTTCCAATCCCCAAAAAATGTCCGTACGTCCGTCTGTCCGTCCATTTCGCCGCTAAATGCAGCGGGAAAAATGACGCAACGTTACCTGGCATCATGTGACCAACAGTGATTCAGTTTATCCGCTACGATTAGCCTAAACATATTAGAGATTATTTTTTCAGCTGGTAGCATCGGCTGATAGCATTGGCGTAAACGATAAATGCAATATTTTAGTTGTGTTCAAGTGCAGCGAGTGTCTCACGCCCGTTCCTCATATGAGGAACGTATTGCTACACGTTCCTCATATTGCTAGTCATGGTCTCCGCTGCCTCGGCGCCATTTCGCGGTTGACAGGAAAGTTTCGTTTTCCAGGGTGTCTGTCAACCTTGTACTGTGCACTTGTTAGATCGCGTCTTGAGTTCGCGTCCGTAATATGGAACTCTATTGTGATGTCACGCAGCAATTTAATTGAAAATGTTCAACGTAGATTTATACGAATTTTATAGGATAGACATATTGGCCGCCGTCGCTTTTCCGGCTACAACTCTCTTTTGGTGGACCTCAATCGTTTTACTCTGCATGATAGAAGAATTGCTAAAGATATATGCACTTTTTACATCAGGTTGTGCATGGTGTTATTGACTGTTCAGAGTTGCTGATGGCCTTCAGATTCCGTGTGCCCTCTTGGCGGTCATCCAGGTGCCGAGAGACTTGTTATCCTAACTTGCGAAGAATCTGTTCGGTGAAACGATTGCAACAAACCTATATTGCCTTGTTTTTAGACGATGACATATTTGTTTGATTTAATTACTTGCAAAACATGCATTTATCATAGGTATTCACTCATTGGACAGTGCACTGCCGCCCAGGCCACTTGGCTGTTGGCAGCATAGGCGTAGACTTTGGGGGGCATCGGGGCTCGTGCCCCCCCTGGTGAGACCCGGCGGGGGGGGGGGGGGCGAGACCCTTCCCGGGCCTGGGCCATGATCCTTATCGAGACGCTGTTTACGTGCCATGTAACGAGCTTCTAGAAGTGGCATGTAAATAAAATAACGCCCACGTTGCCTTTATTGACAAAATACATGGGAAATGAAATCCCAGCGTGCTTTCGTTGGCTTCAATCTCCAGTTCTGGCGAAAAGGAAACGCGCAGTACCCCCCCCCCTCCCGGAGAACTCTCATCCTGCCCCCCCCCCCCCCCGGGAAAATGGAAAGTCTACGCCGCTGGTTGGCAGGAACTTAATAAATGATCTATCTAGTATCTATGTTGTTGACATTACGGCTTATACTAGAATGCCCGATACAAATGGTTTAATCTCACCCGAGCAGCTGTTTAGAGGAGTGTGTTGTTTTGCGAAGCGATATATTAACGGTGCCAAAAAAAAAAAACAGAAGGCAGCAGGAATTAGTTGGACACAAACATAGCACTGACTGACAACCAGTGTTGTTGGCGTTACCGAAAAAAGTAACGAAATACGTTACTCGTTACTTGCAATATAAAAGTAACGCGTTGCTGCTTACCGTTACCGATAAAAAGTAGCGCACGTTACTTTTTTCAATTATGAATTAACACGTTTCACTGTTTTGACGTTACAGGTATGCATAAGCCCCATATTTCAAGAAACATAATGTCCATGCAAAAAGTGAACATAAATACTTGATATCTTTTTACTATTTCACCTAAATACTTAAAAAACACAAGGGAAAACCCATAAAACTCACGAATTCACATGGCTTGGCTACTAAAAACAAGAAAAAAATTCAATTGTAATTTTTTAAAGTTTTGCAAAGAAAAAGTAACGAGTATGCTACTCTTTGCCAGACTTGGCAAGTAATCCGTTGCAAGTAACCGATTACTTGTAATCAGTTACCTTTTCAAGTAATGTTGTAATTGCCACGTTACATTTTTGCGGCAGTAATTTGTAATGTAATTTCGTTACAAATATTGGTAACGGATTACTTTAATTACTCACTACTTTTTTTCTTTTAAATATGAACATATTACAGAAACTGAAGCGATATGAGCAGGCTATTCAGCGGCATAAAGATTGCAAGTTAAACAAAATAGAAAACATCGTGAAGAGGAAAGATACCCCAAAAATAAAACACCGATTGTTAGTATGACCGGTCACTAAGGAGATCAAGAAGACGACGGTGTCCTCTCTGATTTCCTAGCGGTGGTAGACGCTGCTACTGAGGACGCGAACCGCTAGTTTTGTCTGCAGAATTCCAGGGATCATTTCCGGTCGCCATAAGCCAGCGTGATGGTGAGTGTGTTTGCAACTCTCGCTGCCTTG
Organism: Ixodes ricinus; assembly: GCA_037355805.1. Classification (NCBI taxonomy): domain Eukaryota; kingdom Metazoa; phylum Arthropoda; class Arachnida; order Ixodida; family Ixodidae; genus Ixodes; species Ixodes ricinus. The sequence goes on from JAZHYW010007054.1 coordinate 75,098, forward strand.
ACAGCTTGCACGTGAACGGAGTGCAACTATATTCGTTCTCTTATAAGCAATATATTTTTTTTTAAATGGCTACCATAATGCGGGCGTATAGTAATTGAAAGTAGTATTGCAGAATAATTTTCAAGCGTCAAAATAGTTTCTATTGTTTTGTTGATACGCGTGCGGGAAAAGTAACGTGAAAGTAATTTGTAACGTAACGGTGTAAAGTAATCCGTTATTTTTCTGCGGAAGTAAATTTTCAGCGAAAGTAATTTAAAAAAAACGCAGTCTTCCGTTGTGACATTAAGCAATGCAAAAGGTCACGCTTGCATTGCTTAATGTCACAACTCAGACTGCGTTTTTTGGTCTAAACATATGTTTCGGCATCGTGATTCGTTGAGCTGCCTCCATAAGTTGCGGTGATTGGCTCTCCGAGTGTTGTGCGGGAAAGTACACGGACGGACTTTTTTTAGAGTAGTTTGTCTATAATACACTCCAATGGAAAACATGCTTCCCCAACCTTAGTCCCTGATAAAGTTTGCCCCCCTCGGCTCGCAAATTATTTTTTCTTCTTGTTTTTTTCCTGTAGGGTAGTTGGTACTAACAAAACACCAAATATACATTTTCGCGCGGTATAACTAAACGCACATCGCATTCTATGTTTATGTTCATGGGAATTATCACAGATGGTCCTATTAAGGACACACTGACTTAATACGCTCATAACTTTTTTTATTTTTGTTTATGTCCAACCTTTTCTGTCCTTGATCCGGTGTTATAGGCGCTTAAGCAGCAGCTGTGCATGGGCGGCGCCATTACCGACTTTCAGTTTTTGTCTCCTCTTATTTCGCTGAATCAATTTCATCATTAGTACAACAGGGCAGGTTATTGTCATTTTAGATTCTACTGTGTCCTGCTCCCCCGCCTCGGCCTTTGTGGAGGCCGGTCAACGCCCGCTTCAGTTTCTCGGCTTCTCGGTAAGACAAGGAAAGATCAACAACAGTGGCTGTACTCTGGCACGTGTATGAAGCGTCTGGACTGTGTCAGACTCAAAACAGCGGGAACGTACTCTCGCTTTACGTTTAAATACGTACTTAACTCGCTGTACCATAAAGGCCCGTTCACACTCTTGCAACCGAGTACGACCGAGAGAGACGAGATCTGTTAAAACTTCTTAAAATTTCTTAGGACGAGGGAACACACTGGCATTCTGGCGCCATCTATGCGGTGACCCTGGAACTGCATTTCACAAGAGCGAAGGTTTCGCTGGATTTCCGAGTCAAATGTGCGTAATACCTATAAGAAAGGCTCGTTTGTAACGTTGACAAAAGTTTTTCGAGCCAAGAAAGAAAGGATAATGCGCGAGAGAAATAGAAAATATGCCGGACCACCGAAGTTTCCACTGCTACCCAATAGATGGCGCCAGTGAGTCCTCTGGTCCAGAGCCGTGTATATGAGAGTTTGGTCAATGGCAGGCGCGGGCAGAGCCAGGGCGTGCGCCAGACTCGGAAAGAGGGCTTGGCATGCTCTCTTGACCAACCAGAAGCCGAAAAGAATCCCCTAGCGGTGGTAGCGAGAAACAGTTCTGATCAAAGGTTTATGTTCGTATATGGTTTTCATAAGCGCGTAAGAGTGAAGTGTAGTAACTCTTTGTGGTTGAAAATAGAGTGCACGTGAAGTTTCGATCATGATCATGCAGAAAGATGTAAGAAACGAATGCGCCGCTCAACTCTGTTTTGCTCGGACAGAGTGTGACCGCTCGGAGGGCAGATTCCCGGCCCTCGGCGCTTGGCGTACGGATTATGTCGATCGTTCCGCTAGTCGCACTCTTCCACCATCATTTTGGATGAGCGTGATTGAAACATGACGTGTACCATATTTTCAGTCACCGAGAGTTACTCCGATGCAGTTATCAGGTTTGTTTCTCGCGACCACCGCCAGGGTATTATTTCCGGCTTCTGGTTAGTCACATTTGAATTTCTGAAGACGCCCTGGAACACGCCCAGCCCGCTTTCGGCCAATGGCGCCTCCTCATTTGTCTCCTATACTTCCCAACGAATGGCCAAACTCTCTACATACACGGCTCTCCTCTGGTCGTAAGAGGTTTTAAGGAACCCAGTTTTAAGAGGTCGCAAGAGTGTGAACGGGCCTTAAACTTCAATATCTCATTAGGGAGTTTTAGTAGACCCTTTCCGAAGCCCGCTAAGCAGCCGAATAGCGCTCCGTGATCCGCCACAAGACCTTGAACTATGCAGACAAGGCTGGCGGCGCGCAGGCGGAGCTGCGGCGTTTTCTTCGCGCGTATCGCATTGGAGGAGAAAAACGATCTACTAAAACTACCTATTCTCACGACAAGCGTAAAGTTACCTTTAACATAGGTCACTTAGCAATCTGAGAATCAGACCGCGTTCTTGAGTCGCGTGCATTTGCCCCGCACGGAGGATGGAGAACCGATTCGCCGCGAATCATAAAGGTCCCTTTGCTAGTTTTCTTTATGATCGTGAAAATGGGGTTTTAACAAACCTTGCGACAAACAAGAAAAGCTAATTGATAATGATATTGACCTAATGCGAGACACAGAAAGAAAAAAAAGTGAGGAACGCAACAAGAGTCTCAAATATATCAATTACATCACGGCATCATCTTTGGTTGCAAGAAAAAAAAATAATCAAAAACACAACGGAAGCGTTATGTTTCTTTATATATATATTTATATCTGAGTGTGACGATGGCCCATGTGTCAATGCCCCCCTCAATAAACTTGTTTTATTTCGACTTCGAGTAGATCTGAGACTGCTCATGAATTAAAAAGAAAAAGGGACGAGTGATTTGGTTGCAAAGCAGAATGCAAAAAGAAAGAAAAGAGGGGTAGTTTGCCCTACGACACCTGTGAGACGCTGCTAACAAAATCGTTCTTCCTCGGCTACCCTTAATAGACCTTTTCCGAGAACGTTCTGTGCACGCGCGAGCGCCCGATGCCAAGCGAGCAGGGAAATTGGCAGCCCAAGTAAAATCGACAATTCGGAAGGAGGTTATAGATCAGCGAGTAGCAAACGTAATTGCAGCATACATATAATTGTGTTACGCAAAAAAGAAAGCGGACAGGAAAGAATAACACGACGTTTAGTGGGCCACGTGATGCTCCCTTGTGCGGCGGTTGGGCGCGCCCCGCTGCTCGAGAACGAAGAACTGGTAGCGTAGCTCCCATTATCGTTGGTAGCGCAGGTAGGTCCTTCCTCGATTTTTAGTTCGTGCAGCCACCGCCTGCGCCGTCGGTATGTGAAAAAGGTCCATTCACTCCTTCTTCCTCTTTAGGCCGATTCACACGACGGACTGATCCGCGGACGGATTGATCACGTGACGACATGTCCGCGGATCGTCCGTCTCCCAAGCGCATCCACACGAGGGACACGACGAGCACACGCCAGCGAGGACGGACCGAACCTGATCGCCACCCCACAGTGCCGCGAAACTCCAACATCGCACTGTGGCACCGTTGTCCAAGAGAGAAATCGACGTTTGCTACCGCGATAATAAATCGTACGCCGCTGTTACGTACAGATCGAGACAAAACACCGTGATAAGCTTCGCGCGAAGCGCCACAACCTTTACTGACCCAAAGCATGAGAGTGACACAGGCATGGTCCTGCTCGAGAAGGGTTCCGCGTAGAAGCGACGAAGTTCTGGGCTCGCGGAGGGGCGTTCGAAGATGCCTTCACGCATTCCGCGCTCGTGCACAACACTCAAGTACACCACGGCCACAAGAGAGGTCTTGCTCGGTGAAATCCTGATTGGACGTGCACGAATCATCGCGGCGTGCTAAACGAGTTTTGACGGGAGCTTCTTGACGCGGACCCGGAGGAGTACCGGAACCTGCGTCGCGTCAGCCAGACAAGTTTCTGCAGTTTCTTTCACACGTGAAACCAAGAAACGCGCGACAAAATGAACCAGCGAACGCACAACACACAACGATGCGCCATTTTTGTTTTCATCGCCCAGAAACAAAACAAATAAAGAGAAAACAATGTACCGTTGCCAGACTAAACGCTTTTCAAGTCGATCTCCCGCCAAAAGTCCGCGAGTGAAAAAGGCGCTCGGCTTTATCAGTCCGCGCGTCCGCGGACGAGGCGCGGATCGCAGGAATCGGTGACGTGCCGGTCACGTGGTACACGGTCCGCGGATCCTGAGTTGCGACTACAGTTATGGCCGCCAGTGAATACTTCCTATATGCGAGGCTATAATAAAGGAAAGGTTGCGCCTTTTGCGCCAGAACAATAGGCCGCCAGGTCGCTGGAAAAAGTGGATAAAAGTGCAGCAGGCGCTGGTGAACTATTTTGAAGGAAGCACCACTCAGATATCAAAGCACCCGTACGAAAAACCATCTCATTGTTTTTTTCTTTGTGTTTTCAACTAACGACGTTAAGTCGTAGGTTGGGAGAAGTAACGACCAAGAGGCTTTTTATTTGCTGTATTTTATTTTATATGGAGGGGGGGGGGGGCAAGTAAGCAAACTAAAAGAGTAAAGTTTCGGAAAGTGGCCGCGGAATCATCGAGGCGCGCCACCGGCCATATACATTATTTCCCTCGTATTTTGTCGTTTTTTCACTCCACTTTTGCGACCAGATAGACAATTCGTTAACTGCGTCACTGATACGTCACATGAAAGCCATGGCCACACTGCAGTTCATCATTTCTGAGAGTGAAATCGCAAATTTTGTCGTCCATCCCTTTAAGGTAAAAAGCTCGAAAGCGGAAGAATCGCCATTTATATGGTTGAAAGCATCGTTTGAGTCAAAAGTTTGACTGAAATGTATTGTCAGTTATTTTTTTATTCAACTTTCTTTCTCACGTGCAAAACTAAATCGCCCTGTGACAACTTGATTGTTTTATATAATATTGCAGCAGTGACCAGGCGTTAGATGTATAACTATAATTGTTAAGACTAAATTAATCAAAACAAAAGCCACCTCTTCTGACAAATTCAAGATATTGACTGTGCGGCATTAGCCTTCATAGCAAACAAGCTCGATGTGCAGATGAGATGTTATTATAAAATGATAAAATCAAAAATGCCGCACTAGCGGCTATATTATCGTTATACAAAATAAAACCAAGTGTCTATTCACTTCCAGCAAAAGAAATAATATTCATAAAAAGTGGCAAAGCAATGGACGAAGTTTTATAAACAAAGCGTCACCAAAAATATACAAGTATACTTTTATGAAACTCAAAAGTGTTTGGCGAATGGACCAATCATATATCAGAAACTGAAAGTGTCAATCTACGACGTCTAAAAATAGTTATTGCGGATACACAGTAACGGCCAAACAGTCAGTCGCCATTTTTAAACAATGTCATTTCAGTTGAGCGTCACTCTCTACGAAACGTTTGAAGGTACACAGGGTTACAATCTGAGAAAAAAAATAATTACTCCATGCACTGTGGAAAACAATATAAAAAAGTAAGGACCACCGACCGCATGAAGCAAACAGATAAAAGGAATCGCCGTAGGTAACGAATAGACCTATTGCTGTCTTACCCAAGCATCAAGGAGAATGCAGGGATTGGTGTTCCACGCGCCGCACGTGCTGGCCTCAGCAGTAGTAACTTTTCCAAAGCAAAACCTAAAACAAATGGCATCTTGCACGCGCGTTCGTCAATGCTTTCTTTTGGTTATTTACTTCGAATCTTTTATACAGGAAAGGCGTGCGCGTGTGGCGCGTGGAGCACCAATCCCTGCATTCTCCTTGATGCTTGGGTAAGACAGCAAATGGTCTATTGACGCTTTTAATGTGTTGCACCTTATTCCTCAAGGTGAGCGCGTTCTTGTAATTATTTACACATAAAATTCACCACCTTCGGTTACCACTTTATGAAATTTTAGCTTGATGCGTTAAAAAACAATTTATACGTTTTTTTATTGTTTTACTTTTTAAAGGGACAATAACATGTTTGACTCACGTGGTATTTCCCAGTTAGGTCTAACAGCTGAGATCGGAAGAGCGATTTGATAACATGATGAGCGGGACTTTCTCGTGCCGATTTTTTCAATCACTGTCATTGGCAAATGTCGGGCCGTAGCAGATGTTTAGGTCATCGAACACGAAAGCAATTCGTAGAAGCACATTCGCTGAACGCTTCAGCGCGCACGAACGGAAATCAGCAAAAAAACATGTCGAAATGTGCCCGCATTCTACTTGCTGCGTGACAGGATGTTATCTGACTGTCAGAGGACTAGTCGCCCACCGTGACTGCCAGAAGACAACAACACGTAGCCCGGAGGTTATCTTTGCTTCCGTGTGACAGGGTCACCGGATACATGTTTCCCTTGTGTTTACAGCTAAAGTTATCCAATTGTTTCTTTAATGTGAAGGCCCCAAAAAAAAGAACTGGAGAGGCTTTGAAAAAAAAAAAACACGTTAGTGGTGAATTTTCGCGATTGTTTGTCTGCTGAATCGAAATAGTGAAATCGTATCGCTAAAGAAGTCTTACGAAATTAAACACAGCTTTTAAAGAAGACGCCGCTGAGTCTCCGAGCGTAAATCTGCGCCTTCTTCAGCAGTCAAATGCTGGACAGGCATTTATATGCGCGGTGCCTGATATCAGTGCCTGCGACAGCCAAGGCATAGCTAGGTTTAGCCGTACCTTCCATGATCGTGACTGGTTTCAGTCTCGGCCATAACGATAGTGTCGAAGTTTTGACACTTTCGTCATTACATCTTGGGACATATTCCTGAAGCGGGAAGTTAGACAGCCCCAAAAGGGCCTTTGTGTCTCCACTGTAGATGAGAAAGTTAGCCAAGGCAGTGCTCCCGCTATCCTCGGGTCTTTTAAGTGAATTACGCGGTGTTGACACACAACCGCACGCTGGTACGATGTTCAGCTAGATTGAAAGGTACAAGGGTTGGAGTTTTAACCCAGGATTCCTTCCTTCAGCAGCGAAAGTTTGCGCTTCTCGTGGCTCTGAGCTGCGACGCGCTGTTGGCGACGTGCGCAATCAAAAGCGTCGCTGTGCTTGGCCTTCCACCATTGGCCGAATGCTGACTATGACGTCAGTAATCATTTCTCATCGGCGGAAATAAGACGAACGTAAGAACTTTAATTTTCACGGTGTCGGCAGTTTTGGTTTCAGAGCGCTATGCTTTCAAGCTTCCGCCATTCTCCTTACAAACACCATCGAACTTGGTGTTTGCAAGGTAATGACGTCGCGAGAATAGACCGATCTCACCAGCCAGTTTGACTACGCCACCGCTGCCGGAATGCATCGAGGGAGCTTTAGTTTTCTGCGCGTGCGACCTCGCTGGAGCTCTGCGCGTGTGGAGCACGAGACAGCACGAGCCCTCTCGTGCTATGCCGTTTGCCTCCGGTGAACTAAAGTTATGGTCGGCGTCACGCATGCGCCGAACGCTTGGTGAGATCGGTCTATTAAACATACGAAGGCACCACCAAAACATCTCGCCTATACTTGGTTTCAACTTGGGTCCAGACGCAGCCGATGCTACAAGCGCGAGCATGTGACCCTGAACAGTGCTTGCACTGCACGAGCGCGCGTGCTTGGCAGGGACGCTGTAAGCCCGCGGAGCTCGCGCTTTGTAGCATCGGCTGCGTCTGGACCAAAGCTGGAAACGAAGTAGAGAGTTCCTGTATAGGCTCCCTACGGGAGCCAGCGTTGCGCGTTCATCTCTCGTAGCGCCGGCTTTCCTGCACGGCATGTTGATCTCGCTCGTCACGTGACTGAATTCGGCGAATAGCGGCGCTGCGCGTTCGAGGCGCGCGGCGCGCTCAAAAGCAAGGGAACGTACGCCGGGAGCGCGTGTAACGTCTACTTTCCTGCACGGCACTTGATCCGGCTCCTCACGTGATCGGATCTCGGCGAATAGCGGCGCGGCGGCACGTGGAAAACAGACGCGCAACTCGCCGCTAATGCTTGCCGGGTGGACAGGCTTGTGTGGCTATGCAGTCGAAGGTATGCAGGAGCACGGAGGGATCGGTGCTTTTACATTAAACCTTCAACGTACACTGAATGCCGAACAGGCATCCGTTTTCGTTTCAGTTTATTAACTTCTACACAAAAAATTAATGAAATATCGACTTTTTCTTTCTCTCCTACTGACCGCAAAACAAGTTGCGGCGTAATTTTGACGGTCGTGACGTACCCTGTTTCCGGAACCGGAAGTTCTCTCGGCTGTAGAATGGGACAACGTTGAATGGGAGCGTCAGCGGCGGCGAGTTGGGGGTGCGCCGGTAGGTTTTACTGCGCTGATGGCGCTGATGTCACCGACGTATTTTCTGAATCGGCGCCCCTCGTCGCCGCGATAGCCATGGACACATCGCAGCTGAGCGAAATTCGATGATATATGTTGCGCTACAGCGACAGCATGGGACTAGTCCCATACGCCGGTATGCCTGTTGGGAAGTGCGGCGAGTCTTTCGGTGAAGAATCCAGAAGTGAACCCAACTGTCATTGTTGGTAAAGGCGGCCCGTGTCAGTCGTTTGCAAAGCGACGTAGATGGAAACAAATTGCCGCGGCGTTTTTCGCGACCTAGGAGATGCAGGAGCAAGCCGACGTTAAAAAAAAGATACGTTTGAACTACGACAGTGTCAGCAAGAGCCACGTAAATACCTGTTCACACTCGGAGCGGGCGCGCGTTTGATGGAAGTGCTGTATTCGCGCTGTTGGTAAGCGCTTCGGGACCGATCTTTTACGATTGCAACTCGATACTGACGTGACACTCGGCAAAGGAAGGTTGGACCGGCATTGCACGTAGCTCCCACGAGCTGTTATAGCTCGACAGTGACGTGCAGTCGTGTCAGAATAAAAATGGCATACTAATAACAAAGTGAACATACCGTGTTACGAAGGTAATCCATATGGCGTTTATTTGAGCTCTATATCACACAAAACAAGAAGATAGAATCGATGAGTCCCTTTTCGACGACAGTGTTCGTCAACACATGCCTCGGAAAACAAGGGGAAGAGATTGACCTCACAGCTCTTAATCTAAAATTGAGGTCAGCGATCAAACTATAATACGGGAAGGGTCCACAAGGGCCGCGCGGGCATATTCCATTCAGCACGCCAACCGGGCGTGGGCAGACGATCTTGGCCAAGGACCGTTGAAGCAACGCAGCACTGAGACGGAGTGCCTGCTAGGGCCTATCTGCCGAGCTCGGGGATTCGTAGCCGTTGTAGCTTCTCTCGGGTGTTTGTGGATCCAGCGTTCTTGTTCGTCGCGGTCTGTTTCAAGTACTTTTTCTTGCTGCTTGCAGTCGGGACGCGCGAGAAGAACACGTAGAAAAATAAACGTTCGTTGGTCGTTGCGACTACACCGTAGTCGCGAGTCGAACTCGCGACCAACGACGTGTCGGCCCTTTTGCGCTAACGCAGCAGGGTCTTTTCTTGCTTCGTTTACCACACGATAGATGGCGCTTGGTTCTCAGCATTATCAAATTTGGCAATTTTCGTCACATCTCTAATTATGCTACAAAATGTGGATCTGAATATTATTTAACAAAACTTTTAGGAAACATTCACCGGCTATTTATTGTTTACGATCGCGGTGCTGGTGAGGTAGGCGCTTACCCAATGTGCAACGTGGATTCGGCTGACGCGCTGCGTTTCCGCGGATGCATCGTGGTGAAAAGAAGAGCTTTCGAAGGAAAGAAGGCGCAAAAGAGTCCAGTTTTCTTTTAAAAGTTCTATAGCGAAGAATATATTGTGGCTCCTATTTTTGTGTTTTTGTGTTTCTTTTCACACCTTTTACGACGATCGGTGGATGAAATTCCATTTCAGAATCGTTTCATGCCTCCCTTTAAGCGCGAAACACATGTACGACGAGACCGTCCGATCCGACGTCCGATCAGGCAATACGACGGTCGGAGGCGAGGGTTTTCAACGCTCTCCGGTGCTACAAAACCCTCTCCCCGAAGGTCATTCCGGCTGTCCGCACGTCGGATCGGACGGTTTCGTCGTACATGTGTTTCGCGCTTCTAGCGTACCTTAGCTCGGAGCGCGTGGGACGAAGAGCTCGCGCTGCATATCCCGCAGTATCCATGGGCTCAATCCCCACCCCTGCTCGCTTCAATCTATATGAGCATCATGCCGGCGTTCGGTCATGTATCGCCACTGCGTGGTGCACGTTAAAAACCCCAAGCAAGGGGTGGTACTGCACTGGCTAAACTTATTGTCTACAGCTGAGACACTGGACGGCCATTGGGGTTGACTATCTTCCGGCTGTATGCGGAGAGCAAGTCGTCTGCTTCTTGCGCAGGAGTTGCGGTGACGTCAGAACGACGCCGAGCTCTGATTGGCCGTCTCAAAAACGAAAAAAAAAACAGTGGGTAGATCTCATTGCTAGATGCCTCGAGGTCTACCCACTATTTCTTTCAATGAGCCAATCAGAGCTCGGCGTCCTTCTGACGTCACCGCAACTCCTGCGCAAGAAGCAGACGACTTGCTCTCCGCATAAACATAAAACACAGTCACCCGTATTCACCAGGCGCGAGTAGCGCCTGTTTAACCACTGACTAGTGACGTCATCGAATAAAATGATCACGTGGCGAGCGATAGTCGCCGCTAAGTGAGCGCTTGGTATTCACCGGTCGTGTTTAGGGCCTAGTCGCCCCGCGCGGCTAAGACAAATCTTATAGCATCCTCGATCATCCGCACCGGTGCGCACCGGGGCACCGAGGTGCGCCTCTTCATCTTCGATCAAGTGCACCGGTGCGCACCAGACGTCCTCGATCAACGAAGCGCACCCTCCCGGTGCGGCTTTTCGTTGCCCCAACGCGCACCAAGAAAATCGACGGTGCGCCGGGGTGCAGTCCCATCAGGCATTGCGGCCAGGAGCGGGAATCGAGAAGATGGCGGGAGTAGCAGACGCGCAGACTATCGAGATGGCGATCTTGCAAAAACGAACACGCCTCGCTGCTGCACTACATGAATTTCTCGGCTCTTCTGACGGCCAGACGACGAGCTTCTTACCATCGCCGCGATTACTGGCGATTGCTGCGGTGACAAGGAGCGCCTGAAAGGTACGAACTTCGTGGAAAGCGTCGTGAGGTGTTTCGATGACAGCGAGGTACGGCTATTATCTGGTGTTTCTCTTTCTTGAACCAACAATGATGGCCACCATATACATGTGGAATTGTCACCCGCTTCGTGACCCCATCGACAATCACGTCCACGATGTTTATTTGTGTGGGACTGTCAATATCCGCGAGTGGCAGTCGTATTTTTATTTCGCTTCAAATTTTTATATTTTGTGGAGAATGTTCCAAGAAGAACAATCCTTTTTATTTCAATGTCCTTACATGATAAGTTCCTGAGAAAAAAATCTCAAAGAAGCGGGAAAGAACGACGAGGTTTTGAAGATTGTCGTGTGTGGCCTATTTGAATCACTCTCAATCTCAATGTATTCAAAAGAGAGCGTCTATATTTTTTATCGTGATATAGATGCAAGTAGGTAAGACGACATTATTACTCCTATTTATTATTCGTCGCGCTCCAATCTTTGTAAAAATCCCCAAACATGCCTCCGCGAACGCATGCCTCCTCCGCGATGCGATCGCATACCGCATAGAATCGAGCAGGAGGGACCAATTCGCACGCAGCCTGTCTTCCTACTTCTTCCTCTTCTACCGATCCTGCTACCAATCAGGATCAGTCGAAGCTCGATTCGATGCGCCTGCGGATATCGCATCCATATAAACGCAAGCCAATGTCACGCATACAAGCTAAGAATGCGCCCAGAGCTCCGCCTCCAGCACGCAGAACTCTTTGCCTTCTGTCAAGCGCGTTGGCACGGGCGTGCTCGAGAGGAACCTCGCGCTGGAGACGCAGCTTCTGGGTGCATACGCAAAGAGAAACTGAAGCGGTTGTTCTGTATTTCAGAAAAAAACATTTCAATGGCCTTCATTCGGCCTCCAAGATCACAAATATTGAGTTTTTTTTTTTTTTTTTATTTGGTGACGTTTTGAGGCTGCAGAAATTAACTTTCAGAATTTTAACCGAAGCCCCTCCTTTAAGGGGTATCCACACGAAGGGAGAACTCTGCAGACGGATGTCGTGACGCTACCATTTTCGGGAAACTCCGATCCCTTGCACCGCCGCCCACACCTGCGGAGCTTGCGTACTGAGCCTCCTCGCGCCTCCGCCATGGAGGAAGAGCGGCGCCGCGAGACGCTCAAAGGGATGATGTATGCTTCTCCACCGTGATGCGCGCTCCACGCAGGGAAGTGGCGAATTCCTCCTTCGTGTGGATACCCCATTACCGGGACGTGGCGTCACAAATCTTCTCCTCTCGCGCATTTTTCAGCGCCTGTCAACGCATAACCACGCGCACACTTTCTATTTTCAAAAGGTCAGAATAGACCGATTTCACCAGCCTGTTTGGGTACGCCACCGCTATTACAATGCGTGAAGGAACTTTAGTCTTTTTGCACGTGCCACTACCTGCTGGAGCTCTCGCGTGCCAAGCACGAGACTTCTCCAGCACTGCCGCGTGCCTAACCGTGAATTAAAGTTATGGCGGCTTCACGCATGCTCCGAACGCTTGGCAGAGATCAACACCTATTAGAAGTCACGACTGGCAAGCTTGCAGATTGCACGCGCTGCCCCACACCCTAGCGACACGCGCTTGACGGCCCAGACTCCACCTAGTATGACGTCACCACTGGTCGGAGGTTTTTCGCATTTTCTTGAGTTTAGTTACATCTTCGAGGGAAAACGAACGTGATATTCGGATTCCCGGGATAAAAATGCGCCAGAATTCACATCTAACTCGCTTTTTTCAAAAAGGTGTTTCAGCTTCCCTTTAACGTGCATTGAGAAAGACAAATCGATACAACAGATAGGATCATAAAAAAGTGCCTAGCAGATCGTTTTCAAGGGAGCGTTTACCGCTACGGGCGCGCGCTTCACAGAGCATGCATCGAAATGGCAGCGCGGCAGCGCGAGCTCCCACTACCAATCAGCGTGGCCTGACAAACATGCACGATCTGCTAAAGCTCTCTAGCAGGAAGCTTTAGGGAGACCGTACGCGCTAGAGCTGAGTTGCTGGCGGGAGTTTTCGCGCGCGTCACTCAGAAGCATGGATTGAGCACGCGCTCGCTAGATCCGCAATATGCAGCGTACAACCTGCTCGAGACACTGCATTAAACAAAGCTCCCCGATACATTAACGCTTCTTCTGTTTCTTTGCAACTACCGACGACCTGTTGCTCGTGCGAGTCTGCACGGGCCGCAGGGTACGCGTGCGAGAGCACATTATGGAGGACGAAGCGAGTCCTCCTCCGCAATATGCTTTCAAGCAGCGCTTCCGTGGGCCGGTCACACTGATCTCTATTGTAGTGAGGCTGGATCGCGGACCGCAGTGCCCACCGGTGGCTCCGCTGCGGCTGCCATTACTTGACACCGGGCAATACACGCAAGTCTATGGGAGCTTACACGTAGGCGTATCGGAATCATTCGAAGCTGGTATGCTGTGCTTGAAAGGCCAGTATATTATGATGTGATGCGATCGTTATAACGGGTGTTTCTCTGGTCGAATCAGGTGTTTGTCAATGGACCTTCTCCACGCCTACCGACGCAGCACCAGGCGGTGGCACGCACGAACTAAAAATCGAGGAAGTGACCTACCTACGCTGCCAGGTGGTATAACGAGCTACGCTACCTGTTTCTTCGCTCTCTGAGCTGCGGCTCGTGCCCAACGACGACTTAGAGGTGAAAGAAAAACACGATCCAGGCGTCCGTGTTTTTCTTTTCCGACCACTTTCTTTTAGAGCTGCAGCTGCCTAGGCGCGTGTTTCGGCTTTAACGGCGTCGCCGTTGGCGTCGCCGTCGGCGTCGCCGTCGGCGTAATTGCGCGGTGCATGATGGGTAAATTTCGCCGCCGAATTGAGCGGAAAATGTTTCCCGCTAAATTTAGCGGAAAATTTTTCCCGCTAAATTTAGCGGAAAATTTTTCCCACTAAATCTAGCGGAAAATTTTCCCAGCTAAATCTAGCGGAATATTTTCCCTGCTAAATTTAGCGGAAAATTTTCCCCGCTAAATTTAGCCGGAAAATTTTCCCGCTAAATCTAGCGGAATATTTTCCCCCGCTAAATTTAGCGGGAAAATTTTCCCCGCTAAATCTATCGGAAAATTTTCCCCCGCTAAATTTGGTGGAAAATTTTCCCCGCTAAATCTGGCGGAAAATTTTCCCGCTAAATTTGGCGGAAAATTTTCCGCCCCCCCCTCGAGGTCACGTGACCCCAAACCCCGTGACCCCCCCCCCCCCCCGAGGTCACGTGACCCCCCCCCCCTCGTGCCTTCTCCTCCTCCTCAAGAGCTGCGCTCTAATTCGGCGTTACAGAGGAGTTGTAAACGGGGTCTTCATTCTTTGTGTAGCTGCAATTATACAAAAAAATTGGGTTGTGGTGTGTGTTTATACGGCCTGCAGAACTTGGTCTGCCTCCAAGGGCGACGAGTCTCCCAGCTGTAGATGAGCAATTTAGCCAGTGCAGCACAAACCGCTAGCCTGGGGTCTTTAACGCACCACGCAGTAGTGATACACGACCGCACGCCGGTACGATGCTCATCCAGATCGAAACGGGCAGGGGCGGGAATTGAGCCCAGTATCCTGGGTTCTGCAGCGCGAGCTTTCGCTCCACGTGCTCCGAGCTGGTGTGCGCTAGACCTCGGCCACCGATCCCCCGCGATCTCTGCATATGCTGCAACCCCGTGTTCTACTCACCGATCCACAGCCCTCCTTCCGGGTTTCCTAGATTACCGATGCCCGACTTCCGCCGCTTGGCATCCGGCACGCGCGCGCGCAAAACGCTTCTCCAGAAAAGTCCATGTGTTCGGAATGCCGATTAAAAAATCAAACGTTGCCGGAGCACTATATACCGACTGAGCTGGCCAAACTTGTCCTCGTAGTGAAGCAAACAAAGAGGAACTTGCCATCAATAGGACCGTCATTGGGGAAGCTTTAGAAGTTGATGAATGTCAAAAAAAGTTAAATGTTGACAGCGGCTTTCCGGGGAGAGAGAATTCGCATGCAGCAAAAGCTCTCAAGCTTAGTGTTCTGCTAAACCCAACTTGATCGAAACCGACGCCGACCTGCGGTGCAACTCTAGGTAACTCCTCGCTCCAAATTAACCTGCCAGTACATTTCTCGCCCAGCGGAGCGCACTCTCGATTACGAAACGCGTTACTTCATAAGAGCTGGTGAAGGGCTGGCCAGTTTTAATCTTTGTGCTACATGCTCATTCAATAGGCTTTGCGAAAAGCAGCCAAAAAAGTTTTAGTGCCGACAGCGACTCAGAAACGGGGAAACGGGCCCTTTTTCTTGTTTTTTCCAAAGAGTCCCATGCATGTGGTGGTGTCAATCAATGCGCCGCCGGTGGCGACACTCGGCCCCAGTTGCCGAGGCCGCAGTCCGCAATCCAGCCTGCTACAATAGAGATCAGTGGCCGCTCATATTACGGCGAACTAGAATATAGGGGTAGTGGAAAAAGCGTCGGCGCCGACCCATTGGCTGTGTGAAGCCAGAAGTGTAGACTGCCGCGAGTGGCGCTGTTGTCGAAATCCGGAGGACTTGGCTACTGTAACATGGGATATGGCGTCGCGTACGTTCTCAGATGGTTCCTGTGGTGTCTGTGGTCGTTTTCGCGATTTGTTTTCGTGAATGTCAAGGGCTTGGCATTGTGATTACATTGGTTCGAGTCTTGTCGCTAAGCAATGAAAACGAAGAGAAAGAAGACGGATCCACACCGCTACGCGCCAGCATGCAAGACTGGTTACCCCGGTTTTCACTACATTGCCCAAGTAAGCATTAAACATTAATTCATAGACGTTGAAACACCCATAAAGCATACATAGGCCACACTAATGAACCGCTAAGATCAAAAACAGCTACGCTTGGCGCGAACTTCGCTGGCAGGAGTGCTCCGGAATCGAACACCAGCGCTACCTGGTAGGTTCTACACGAAGCGCCTCACCTGGAGGCCGGCTATTTTTCCACTACTTCTATTCTAGTTCACTGTACTCATATCACTGCCAGCAACGCCATTGTTGCAGCGCAAGGACACACATGAGGCACAGGCCTCCATGTCGCTGCGTTTTTGACAATGGTGTAATACAAACACAAACATATCAAGGTGCTTTATATTACCAGGTCCCGCGTCGTCGTTTCTTTTCTGAAATAGGCTTGGGTATTTTAGAGGATCGTGGCAAACGACATGGCGGGTACATGGAAGAGCTATTATCACTTTCTCAAAGGGAAAAATATCGATCAAGACTTTGAATACACCTAGGTTTTTATTTTTATCACATCTGAACGAGAAAATAAAACATTTTTTTTCTTCTCTATTTATTTTCTTATTATATTTTGTTCCACCCAGTAAGAAAAGAAGGCAGACGTTCAGATTAGGCCTACCGGGAACCATCGAACGCCTCCCATTATCAATGACATAACTCTATGCTAAATTTAGTTCACCTAAAGTATAAGTAATCTGGATGGAACTGGCGTGGAACATTTTCAACCCCGTGGAAACTTAGTGATGTGACCAGGCTTCGTCATGTGGGTCGGTAGGTGAACAATCTTTGTATTTAAGCTAGTACAGCTGTACTGCCCTAAACTGTACACATTCTTGTATTCGTCTCGTAGATAAAATATCTTCCTTCACGACGTACTAGAAAAAAAAAATACTATGCAGCATAATGCTTCCTTGAGAAACGTGGAGCGTATCCATCTAACATCCATTGGCGTAAAATGATCTAAGCACAGCAGACAATATTTCTTTAATGTATACGGCATCAGCAAGAAATGTTCACTAAAATAAAACAGAAATACTATCGCTCTGACACTTCTGTTTTGACTTTACGTGTCATAGCGTCTGGTAAATCTAATACGAAATTACTTTGTCACGTATCAACAACGATTTGTATTGTGACCGAGCAATTCAATTTATGATCGAACTGTAATCATAAAATAATTTTCCCGCCACCCTGCAGGACAGTTTGAGAGCTCTCACTTCTATCAAAAAATCCTGGCGATGATCCTGCTCATACCACAATCCAGTGGTCGCCATAAACGAAAGTTACTCACAGACAACACCGAGATCGTTCGAAATTCACAGTGGTCTCATACAAGGGTTCCGACAGGTCAGTGCTTCTCATCACAGAGCTGTAGTAACACATGAACGCGTGTAAGTTCCAGTACCATTACATTACTTATGACTGCAGGTTAGTTGCATTTTAAAATAAATTGTAGCAGCTACCTCCAGAAACTCTTTACTTCTCCTCACTAAATGCAGCAGGTGGTTTTCAATGTTCACACTATTTTTTATCCCAAGCCCGTCAGCAGTCAGTGGCAAAAAAAGGTATCTATTACCGTGTGAGGTTTTGTGTGTCTGTGGCTTTTACACGTTGTTTATTTTTTTTCCCGTGAAGTTAAAGTTTGAAAGTCACCAATTTTTGCCACAAGGGGGTTAGGAGACAAAGAGAGCTATCCTTTACGTCTATCCACGACCCATCCGTAAGACTGTCGTCTGTTCCTCAGCCTGAAAAAGTGCGCAGTGCCGTCGAGGTCTGGCTTTCCGGGCGCCGAACACCGGTGCCGTCCGACTAGTCGTAGCAATGGCTGTCTTACCTTTTCTTCGGTCTTTCGAAAAATTCGCCGGGCTTCAGGAACGAGGAGAGGGAACACAACTCGAAGGGCACGATGTTTCTGACCCCTAACACCCACCAGAAGTATTCCGACGAAACGAGGAAATCGCGGCCGAGATGTCGTCTGCTCACGTGATGACACTCCTTTCGCCGCGCCTTATTTCCTTATTTCCTTCACTTGCGACTCCTTATTATTTTTGTCTCTCTGCAGAACGGAAATCGTGAAAACAATTTGAGAAATACGACCACTGTCGTAGCCTTCGCCCCTTCAACTCGCAGCACAGCAAGCAACCACGGGATCTCGTCCCCACTATCTGCTACACCCATGTCCATCGTAGCCACGCGCTGGGGTTGGTAAAGCAGAGGACACGTGCTGAGTTACACGCTTGATTAGAGTTGAGCGATTCTTGTCATTGCGGCGAATGGGCATATGCCACTACCCGAATGTTCGCCATGTCATGTCACGAGCCCGAATCGAGTGATGACGCTGTGCTCGTTCACAATCCATGAGCCGCTTTCGACTACCGTCGCCAAGAGGTAGTCTCTGCGACTACGTCAACACTGCAATTCCCGCCTCTACACCCTCAAGCTTTTGCAAAGGAAAACTAAACTTAATATAGCCTTTCATACTTCAAATTGCACCACCGATAAATACGCGTCTAGGGGCAGTAGCGTTGCAAGCAAGTACATTTGGTCAACAACAGTGGCAGTATACCTGTCCGAAGGAAAGAGCCTTTACATTTGAATTTCAATCTAGTAATAAAATCATGTTATGCCGAATTGTGCATTATGAAACCGCAGCGGACGCTCTCTCCAGTCTCCAGGCCTTCCAGGCACGTGCTATTTCTTTCTCCAAGCGTCTCGGAGTCCTCATCTCCTGCCCTCTTCTGTTTTCCTTTCTTTCTTTTCCTCTGCAGTTTGTCGGAGTCGTATTCTTTATTCATACGCGCTGTTTCGGAATAACCGGGCAAAAGGAAGATATGCTTTGCCTTTGAGCTGTGCGGCCGGAAGAATTAGCGATGAGCGGTACTATGGCAGCCGGCCAACTTTCTCAGCCATAGTACGCTTCTTTCTTAAAGCTAGAATTAGCTAAAGCAAAAAATGCAAATCCGCATAAAGAGAATCTGACCCAATATCGTTGTATAATCCCTTTAGGTCGCTTTTTATGTATACAAGAAGGTTGCATAAAAATTAAAAAAATAACCCGGGGTAAAAATTAAGAAAAAACCTGAGTTCCCTGCCTCTATCCTGCCCGTTTTGGATCTGGATGAACATCGTACCGGCGTACTATCGTGTGTCAGTCACTAATGCGTAGTGCACGTTAAAGACCCCAGGTTGGTGGTTGTACCGCATGGGGCTAAATTGCTGATCTACAGCTGAGAGATCTGACGTTCATTGGGGCTGACTCGACTTCCGGCTGTGTAAACATGCAAACAACACAATTACCTACTCTATGCAAGCAGGTAATTTAATTAATATAAACACTATACTTCACAAAATAGTCAGGGTGCGAAGGTGCACACAATGGACACCACATGGCAATATTCGCTATAATTGTTCTCTATTACAAGCTGGTCCACACAGCACGTTTCTTTATGTTGCTCACAAGTCACCGAAAACTTCGTGTCTCGAAGGTCGCGTACCAGGCTATCTCCTTGAACTAACAGCCACGCTTAATATGAAGCACATATGTACCGGTGACTGGTGGCGTTAGCAGACGTAAGCTCGTAATGTGACCTAACGTAAGAAAATGGGACTGCGTAAACCAGCCTTGAAGCTGAGACTGCAGTCAATGCCACAAGCACGAGAGCTCGAAGTCGCTGCATTGAAGCGATACTTCCGCAGGACGAGCGCTACGCGCTAGAAATACGTGTTTCAAAGCCAGAAGCGCGGGCTAGCCCGCGCTTGTAGCCTTGGGTGACAGTCTTCGAGGCTTATAGGGTGAACGGCAGTATAAGATGGCACTATATACTCCGCTTTTCACCCTCAATGCTGAGATCTGGAAGCTCCGTCTTTCAGCGTCGAGCTTTCTTCCCTTGCTAACAGAATTTGATGGGTGAACGCGCAAACGATCGCTGCAGTAAACACATCAAGCGCACAGCGTGAAGGGGGCCATGGGGGTGACCAGAGCATCGCGCTGCATTAATAGCGTGAACGACAGGGAGGTATTTCGATCGCCCCGCCTACAGCGCGACCATCTTACCTTCGACAATGATTCGGCGTCTCGCGTGTCTGGGGAGTGCACGCGCAGTCAAAAGCACGGCGGAAGGCAGCGAACGCGTACAGGCGGTTGGGCATCCGAAAGAGAGACTCCCCGCCGTTCCCACGCTATCAGTGAATCTTGTAACTTATTTCCTGCCGTCATGCGTACGCAGAACGTGTTGAATAGCACCATCCACTCCTTCCTGGGCATTCCTCTTCGCGGAACCACCCCTTGGCCCCCTGAGGTTCCGAAAGCCGGTTCCCATCAAACCGTGGACGGGAGTCAAGACGAGTTCCGAGCTCCCGCCGAGGTGCGCCCAGCTTCGAATCGTGAGCCAGGAGGACTGTCTGTACCTCAACGTTTGGACGCCGACGCTTGATGCAACGTGCAGGACTGGACGTTATGGTCTACTTTCACGGTGGCGTCTTTCTCTACGAGAGACCGCTCATCCAGCGGGACCTGAGGTATGGTCTCCATCAGTTAAAGCTGATTCACACACTTGCGCTACATCCAAACCGAGTGCGCTGCAACCCTCTGGGGTCTTTTATGACGAGAGAATTACACCGGCGACCTGTCGGGTCGTCAGAGAACACCTGCGATTTCCTTATATTTTCTAATATTTCGCGTGATATGTCTTCCCACGTTGACTTGAAAAACTATTCGACAATGTTATAAACTACTATTATTTTTATAGATAGTATGTCCATTTAAAATCGGAATTACCGCAAAACCTTCACTCTAGTCGGCAGATCTAGGGAAACCTCATAGATGGCGCCACGCAGCTTGCCAGAGTGTAAAGTCCCTAGATAAGAGCTTCTACAAGTAGGGACATTTCTTGGAAGCGCGCCGACTGCGTGCGGTGCAGGTTTTGAGAAGGAGTTTGTGCGGTAGCAGAGGTTTGAACCGAATGCCACCATTTTGTTCCAGCGGATTAAAGCTTTGTCATAGGTATTGGTTGTCATTACGCGTAAAAGAAGTATCAAGGGACTTCATGCCAGTGTGTTCTTCGTATTAAGAGATCACAAGGTTGCACAGCACACCCGGTCATAACCAAACGCACGTGCGTGAATTAGATTCACAAGTTCGTTCACCACAATTATGGTGCCTGAAGCTCGTTTCCGACAGTTTGTTTCATCACTCCTCACTTATTGCGAACCCCTGGGAAATACGAATGTGAGCAGAGCCAGCAGCTCTCTTTGCAACACAAGCCAGAAGCACATGGTAAATC